>CAUYON010075144.1:0-12724 GCA_963573935.1 Arctocebus calabarensis | reverse complement strand
AAAAATTAGCCGGGCGCTGTGGCGGGCACCTGTAGTCCCAGCTACTTGGGAGGCTGAGACAAGAGAATCGCTTGAGCCCAAGAGCTGGAGGTTGCTGTGAGCTGTGACTCCACAGCACTCCACCAAGTGCTATAGAGTGAGACTCTGTCTCCACAAAAAAAATAAAAAAAAAATGAAGACATTGTGGTCTATGACCCTGTGGTGTCTTCCAGCTTTCATATTCTATGATGTAAATGCAGTAGCTTCAATGATGCCCAATGATTTTTCTATTGTAAAAATCCAAATCTTGGTCCTAAATGTTCATTGTTATGAATTTCCACATCCTATTACATTCGCCAGTAATAGTGATTAATGAATATATACTATGTATTAGGCTTCATGCTAAAAGTTTTCCATATATTAATATGTTTCCCATAACAACTCCAGGAAGTAGGTGCTAATATTCTATCCCTTTTTCTAATGAAGACTATGAGGCTCAGAGGGGTTAAGAAACTTGACTCAACTAGAAACTTTCATAATCCAGATATGGACTAGGGACATGATCTTACCTTTAAACCATTTTACCTCCAATGAATGTAAAAGTAAATATTTCTTCTTTTTCTATTGTCTATAATATTTGGCATGATCTTTTTTTGAAATTCTCCTTTACTTTTATTTATATGATATTAGATGTCTATTTTTTGAGACTTGGGGAAAAAATAAGAAGTTAACTGACGACTTCATACTGAACATCAGAGTCTAAGCATTCTATAATAGACATATTCTTATTTGATAATGTGAATGTTACTTTCTTGGCATTATTATTATTAATATTGCTTAATATTTCAATGCAGTAATCATTTGTTTTCTTTTCTGAATGTATTTATCTTCATTCTTTATGTGGTTTTTGTTTCTAGTCCTTATCTTAAACATTGTTATTGTTATTAAATTTTAAGCCTTTTAAATTCTGTGAAGGCAAAAAGTGGAAACCTAACAAACACATGTATATGTAAAAAAAAAGAAAAACAAAGAAGTTATAGTAATGAATATAACATTCACATAAGCTGAGTTGTACTGAAATTGACAATTTAATAAGCCTTACCACATCTATGAAAAGAACTAGTGTGGACAGTTTATAGATAGAGAATTAATAATTTTCCACTCTTACTCCCTGACAGTTCACCATTCTTTCTTCTACATTTGTATGTGTATAATAATGGAGACTGCAAAACTCATTCACCAAATATTTCTTAAAAGATTGCATGCCATTGAGATGACACTAATACAAAAGATCACATTTTCAACAGAAGTGTGAGGACCGTTTAATGTTTTCACCAGTAAACAAAGGATGGCCTTTCTGATAGAGTGGCTTCTGAGTATAAAAGAAAATTAGGATACACAGTAGATATCCTGGAGTAGAATCTTCCAAGCAGAGGAATGCAAGGACTATGAACTGGGTGAGGGGTTACAGGAATGAGAGATTGGTGAGTGTGACAGAAGCAAAATGATCTAAGATATAAATAATAAACATTAATGTCAGAGAGGTAACAGGTGATCAAATCATGTACAGCCTTATTAGGAACTTGAATTTTAATAAGATGAAAAGCCTTTTGATTTTTCTTTAAAGGAAAGGCATGATCTGGCTTAAAATATATGGTAGGAGATCAAAGGCAGAAGAAATAATTCAATGTCATTATTACTTTACCAAATATTTTCCACAATCATTCTCCAGTTGCCCAGATGGCTTTCAGAAATATTTTTAACTATTTGACATTCTCATAATTCTTTTTATAGTTGTCAATACTCAGACTTAAGAAGATTTCTACCATTTTAGATTGAGGGATAGCTTACTCTCCTCTCTTCCTCTCCCCTTCCCTCTTCTCCCTCTCCCTTCTCCTTTTCCCTCCTCCTTCCCTCACTTTTTCTCTTCCTCCCTCCCTTTCTCCCTCCCTCCCTCCCTTCCTTCCTTCCTTCCTTGTCCTCTTTTAGATGCACCTTGGAGGACCAGACTTGATGTCTGAAATGAATTCAAATCCCCTGTTATTACAAGAATCCCAAAGCTTGACAGACAATCTCCAATGTATGATTAAGAAATATAAGACCTTAAACTTAAGTGAACATTAATGTAGAGTAGGTTACAGGGGTCCTTGGGATCTGTATTTCGGGCAATGGCAAAACATTTATATACACTTGCTTTCAAATGGATATGTGATTCCTAACTTTTATTAGCCATGAGAAAAATTATGAGCCAATCTTTCTGTAGAATAAGAAGACAGAGTGCAAGATAGGTTCATTTCTTATAACTTTGATTATAAATTGCACACCTTATTTTTCTATTAAAAAAGAATATTAGAATAAATAAATGAGTATGAGAGTGATATTTTTATTAGTGTAGCTGGTATATGAATATACCTTGCCTGTGGTGTTTTGTTATAGTAGTAGGAAAGTCTAAGAGAGTAAATGAAGAACACAGAGGAATAATTCTATTAGGTCAGAAAGATGAAGCAGAGTGGATCATGTTGAAATTTTAAATTTTACTCTGGGTAAAAAGTGGAGGAATGCACTTACACTGGTGCATGGCTGATAAAAGTTAGGTACTAACTTTGGCTAATAGTACTACTAACCAATGGTTAACAAAAGTGAAGTACTTGAGTGAAAAATGCAATACAATTTTTCTGTGTTGCACTTAATTTCCAAGTGGCAAAACCTTAAATCTATTCAGTATTACTGTCCTATTTCTCTAAATCTGCATCCATCTGATATCTCCTGTGATGCACATCATTCCATCTTGACCTTAGTGGCTAATTCATGCAGAATGTTTCTATGTCATCCCTCAGTCTCAACCACAGGACATCTACACTTCCAACTCTCTTGCAGACATGTCCTTGTGCCTTTGAGGAACATTGGAAACATTTAACTGCTTATTTCACCATTCCAATTCTTTAAAAAAAAAATGGTAGATTTTTTTTATAGCATCTTCATTGCTTATGTGCTATTCTCAGGTAGCGCCACTATTTCTGCAGAAAAACATGGTACACATGTAAGACTGCCTCTGGTCTACCTTCCCAGACAGATATTTCTGTCTTTCTTAATTTTATTATTTTTAATCAAATAATATAATTTTATCTATTTATCATGTGCAATATAATGTTTTGAAATATGTATTCATTTAGGAATAGCTAAATCTAGTTAATTAATCTATGCATTACCTCACAAACTCATCATTTTATAGTAAAAATACTTAATGTTTAGTCTTTTAGCCTTTTTCAATAATGCAATGTATTATGATCAATTATAGTCACCATGTTGTACAATAGATCTCTTTAACTTATTTCTTTTATCTATTTGAAATGTATATCCTTTGATCGACATCTCAATCACCACTACTTGCAACCTATGGTAATTACCATTCTGCTCTCTATTTCTAGGAGACTAACATTTTAGATTGGGACATTTCATTCAGTGTCTGAGGGACTCTCAGGCATATGGTTGTATTCTTCTCTCTGGTTCCCAAATGTATTAGGGATGTCTGTCAATCTACATTTCTTCACCCAACCAAGGGCTTAGTATACGCATGGGCTATAAGCGCATGGTGCAGGAATACATCTTTGGGATCAAAATATGTACTTATCCATTGTAGCTTATGGTGCATATCTCTTAATTTTATATTTCAAGGATGGCTCTTCACATGATGTCAGCAAAACATGTATATAAAAGAGGATAGATTAGAATTTGCTGATAAAACAAATAAATCCAAAATCTTAGTGACTTAATAGAACAACATTCTAATTCTTGCTCTTATTAAATATCAAGGATTAAAAGGGAAATTAGGAACTATCTAGATTGTATTACTAGTAAGTGTGACAGATGCCAAATGGAGTTATTCAGGGTCTCTCATTGGCGATTAAATATTCTAGCTCAAAAGTGATACCTGTCATTTTTGTTATAACCCATTTTCTTAAATATGTCATGCCATTCATTGTACCTCCCCATCTTACTTGTGTCAGGCTTAAACATCTGATTGTTTTAGTCAATGAAAAGTTGGTTTAAATGACTCAGCACAAGTTGTAAAAGCTAAGGAGTTGTTTTTATGTTGTATTTTTTTCTTTGCCACAAAGCTGGCAATGCCACTATTCTTCTTTCAGCCTGGATTCTAGAATGAAGATGATATTAAAACTGAGCTGTATCTATTATTCAATCAACAAGTAGCATAAACAAGAAATAAAATTTTACTATTGTAGACCATGTTATGTTTGGGTTTGTATGTTACCGCAGTATAAAATTTTCCAAGCTAATTTGCACAGCCTAGAAGGGAGAGGAACTGAAACATTCTGTGAGAAGCACTAATATTGGTAAATTTTCTATGTTCTAGGCCAGACGCAGTGTGAGGCCGAGGCGGGTAGGTTGCCTGAGCTCACAGTTTGCGACCAGCTTGAGCCAGAGTGAAACCTCATTTCTAAAAGTAGCTGGACGTTGTGATGGGCGCCTGTAGTCCAGCTACTTGGGAGGCTGAGGCAATAGAACTGCTTAAGCCCAAGAGTTTGAGGTTGCTGTGAGCTGTGATGCCACGGCACTCTACCCCAGGCAATAGAGTGAGACTCTGTCTCCAAAAAAAACAGAAAGAAAGAAAGAAATATTCTGCCCTACCAGGTAGAAAAATTATGGATTTAAGAAAACTTGAATTCATGGTAAAATCAGTGATATAAAAAATAATAAATCTGTTTGAATCTAGAAATACACTCACTACAGTGGCACTAATGTCCTGACATTGCGCCCACAGAGAAAAAATTTAGTTAATCACAATACTGTCTCATGGGGAATATATAAAAACATGTTTGCAACTATCAACAGAAGGCCAAAGTGAATGAAGGAGAACCTGACAGAATTGAAGATAGTTATGTGTATAGACAACTGAGCTGTAATAGTTTTCCTTTCTCACAGGTTCAGTCTCATTATTGAAAAGAGTAATTGGAAGGACTTGCCATTATTTTCTGTAGGACAGGAATGAATATAGGAACAAAAAATTTACTCTGACATCATCTTGTAGCCTCAATAGAGGAGAACTTAAACAGTCTAATGCATGAAATTTCCCCCACCACATCTACCCCTGGCATACATATGCCATATACCACCCTCCTTTCATCTTGATTGGTCTAAATGAGCCATTCTTACTCCTAGATAAAGCCACGTGGTCTACTGAACCATTAGAAACCATCTTCTCTCCCCTGTTACCAATTATCCCTTTACTTTATAGTTTATTCAAATAGTCCCTGCCCCTTGCATTATTCACATCAGTATATGAACACACTCTTTCCTCTTGTATTACCGGTCAACATATAAAAACCATTTAATAAAACCCTTTCTTGATTCCTTTTCCTCTCTGCCCATTCTCCAGTGAACCTGTTCCAATTGGATTTTCACCTAAACTGTTTTCATCTGTGTCACTAATGAAATCCACATTGCTAAATACAATTTCAATTCTCAGTCCTTACATTTTCAACTTCTGAACAGAATTCGACGTAGTTGCTTATTCTCTCTCCTTAGAAAACTTTCCTTACTTGGGTTCGAGGATGCTGCATGTGTCGTGTTTCCTCTTGTCTTCCTTCTCCTTCTCTGTCTTTACTGGTTCCTCCCCTTCTCCCTGACCTGTACTTAATAATGATCCCTAGGATTCAAAACTTAAATCTCTTCTTTATTGATACTCACTCTCTACGTGATTTCATTTATTCACATGGCTTTTGAGACCACCTCTATGTTGATGACTCCCATATTTTTGTCTCCAGCCCAGACCTTTCCCCTGAACTCAGTGTTCATATACTTAATACAACTTACCATGCACCCCAAACTGAGGTCCTGACTCCTACTCATTCTTTGCTGAAGCCTGCTCCCTTCAGTCTTCTCTATATCAGTAAATGGCAACAGAATTCTAGTTACTAACACCACCAAGCTTGGAGCTATCCTTGAGTCCTCTATTTATCTATCTCACTTCTCACAGCCAATGGGACAAAAATCATGCTGGCTCTACAGTCAGAATATATCTGCAATTCATCCATTTATCACTATTCCCATTGCCAATATCTGGATCCAAGATACCATCATCTCTTGTATAGAAGATTTCAATAGCCTCCTGTCTAAACTCCTTGCTTTAGACATTCCTGTCCTTCAAACTATTCTCAACACAGAAGCCATAGTGTTCCTGATAAATCTCAAGTCATATCATATCATTTCTTTCCTCATAATGCTGACCCTCAGAGTCAAACTAAAGCCAAAAGACTTCTATGATGTGCTCATCACCAACCCTGCTTTCCGTGCAGTCCCTGCTGTGAACTTTTCTCCCACTCTTCTGCTTATTCTCTTTACTCTAGCTTCACCGGCCTCTTAGGGTTGTTTGAGCACTCCAGGTACATTCTTATGTCAGGGTTTTTGAAGTTACTTTTCCCCCTTCCTGAAGTTTTCCTTCCTCTTTTATCTATAGGTTTCTCTCCTTCATGTCTTGGCTCAATAATAACCTTTTTAATAAGCAATTTCTGGCCACTTTCATTTAAAAATTAAAAAGTTCCTCAACAAACTTATATCTTCCTTCCCTGCCATACTTCTCCTTTCACAGCACTTAACTTGTCACTGTACAACATGGATAAGATTCCATTTACCTGGTTTGTTTTCTATTACCCTTTTTTAGTTGATTTTCTGCTACTTAGAAGATAGTAACTATAAATGGGTAACTTATAATGAAAAGGAATGTATTTTCTACAGTTTTGGAAGCTAGGAATTCTAAGGTTGATGGGGCATGTCTAGTTTGAGAATCTTCTTGCTGATGGGTACTCTCCGAGGTGTCCTGAGATGACATGGGGGTGTAACATGACCAGAGGGCTGAGCATACCAACATGCTATGCTCAGGTTTCTCTTCCTCTTCCTTTCAAGCCACCAGTTCCCCTCCCATGTCAACCCATTAATTCATCAACCCATTAAGCTCTCATGATCCCATCTCTTTACAGACCTTATCTCTCAATACTGCCACACTGAAGATTAAGTTTCAAAATGAGTTTTTTGAAGGAACACTTAAACCATAGCACATTGCCATTAGAATATAACCTTTTCGAAAGTAAAGCATGACTTTTCCTTATTTTTTTCACTGTTGAATTGCTAGGGCATACAGAAGAGTGCTTAACATGAAGAAGATACACAATAAATTGTTGTGTATTAAGTAATACCATTTACTTAACTAATAAAAAGCAAGAAAAATGTCTAAAGTTTTCACTATGTTTTGGCAAATACAACAATCTCTATTAAAGCAATTGTGTACTTAATCATCATAAACCTAGGAACTAATATTAGTAAGTAAAAAATGATGAATGGGAACAAAAGAATTGCAAAAATGTCAATATTTTAATCATAATACAAAATATTTATCTTAAGGAAACTTGGATTATACATCATGCTTCATGCATCACCACAATCATGAAAAGAAAATAACTTGCTCTGATAAAAGTCTTTTTATTTTATTTCAATTTTTTTTTTTTTTTTTGAAACAGAGCCTCAAGCTGTTGCCCTGGGTACAGTGCCGTGGCATCACGGCTCGCAGCTTCCTCCAAATCCTGGGCTTAAGTGATTCTCTTGCCTCAGCCTCCCAAGTAGCTGGGACCACAGGCACCTGTCACAATGCCCGACTATTTTTTGGTTGTAATTGTCATTGTTGTTTGGCAGGCCCAGGCTGGATTTGAACCCGCGACCTCTGGTGTATGTGGCTAGTGCCTTAGCTGCTTGAGCTACAGGCGTCAAGCCATGTTAAAAGTCTTTTTAAAAGAAACAGCTGTGCTGAAAACTAACTGCTGGCATGAAGTTATGCATATAAATATGCCCTTGAGGTTCTTGATTTTGTGACATCTGGATTTTAGGAGCCTTGCTTGAAGTCCAGCATATTTTCATTCTAGCTTCAGCATAAGATAAAAACAAAAAAACAAAAAAACAGGCTTGGTGCCCATAGCTCAGGGGTTATGCCACCAGCCACATACACCAAGGCTGGCGGGTTCGAACCCAGCCTGAGCCAGTTAAACAACAATGACATCTGCAACAAAAAAAGCCAGGCACTGTGGCAGGCACCTGTAGTCCCAGCTACTTGGGAAGATGAGAGAAGAGAATCACGTAAGCCCAGGATTTGGAGGTTGCTGTGAGATGTGACGCCACGGGCACGCTACGGAGGGTGATAGTGAGACTGTCTCAAAAACAAACAAACAAAAAAACCAAACAAACAAGAGGCTTTACCCTGAAAAAGACGACTAAACTATGTACTTCCTAACTGTGCAACCTTGATTGAGTTACTCAACTTTGCTGAGCCTTTCATATTTATTAAATGTGTCATAATACTTCTCTAAGAGTTTTTAAAATCAAAGATATCATTTAAATATCTAAACTAGTATTTTCTGTTAAGTAATGGTTATGATTAGTTTTACATTATTACTTTATTGCCTAAAATTATGCATAAGACTGGTTTGGGAGTGTACGGTATTCTTCCCAGTAGATTTGCACGTGTTATAGTTAGAAAATATTATTTATCTAACTGC
Organism: Arctocebus calabarensis; assembly: GCA_963573935.1. Classification (NCBI taxonomy): domain Eukaryota; kingdom Metazoa; phylum Chordata; class Mammalia; order Primates; family Lorisidae; genus Arctocebus; species Arctocebus calabarensis. The sequence goes on along the minus strand of CAUYON010075144.1, from coordinate 4,184 downwards.
CAGAATTCACACCTTTTTCATGAATAGGATCTATTAGCACTGCAGAGGAATGCACTTTTAAATTTAAGTCATAAGGTGACAACTTGAACAAAGTAATTGTCTTTGTGTCTGAAGCTGGGGTATAACAATTGCAAAGGGGCAGTTCTTTCGTGGTGAAGTTTTTGATAGTGTATTGACAAGTTTACTGGCAAAGCTGGTTAGCAATAGGGGTTTCCCTCTTTGTATTTGAATTAAAACGCAATGAAATTTAAATGTCGTCCAAAACAAATTCTTAAAAAGAAAATAACTTGTAATGATCTTATCCTGGCACGTTATAATTATATCTTTCATATTACTCCTTCATTTCAATCTTTTTTCAGGTATAGAAGTATAATTTATAAGTTTTAGTTTTCCATCTTGTAAATGAGGATACAGTAATCACAAAGAAAAACAAAGAAAAAGTTGAATCAAGGAATTAGCCAACTCACATACCAACTAAAACTTATTTTTGGCTTGTCATACTACTATTTTACTGCTCCCTTCATGGTAGCTCTGACAGCAATGGTGTAAATAGAAAATAAATTATGTGTGATCAAAGGGTGTGGGGTCCTGCTCAGAGTGTTTTAACACATGAGATATACTGCCATCACATGCTATGATATTGTGGGAAAAGTCAATATAATCTATTCCTGAAACATACATCTTTTACAACCAAAACCAAAGAGAGTATATGTGATTAACCACCTAATTCTAATGTGGTGAATTGAAGATCTGGAGATAAGCAACAGAATAAGATGTCTGCATTACAGGACAGCAAATTTGTATCCTAATTTTAAACAATTAATTCATTTAACATTGACTGAGTCTCTGTCATGAACCAGGCAGCATATTAACTAGGTTCATGGAGGTGTAGATTTGTACTTATAGGACAGAGTTAGAGAGGACTTGACCCAGGTTATCAAATGACTTTCTATCTAGTAAAAGATATGAGCCTTTTGTCCTGAAACTGTTTATTTATTTGGTGTCTTTCCAGTTGTGTTTTAGACATTTCTGCATATATTAATAAATAAGATCTTCAAAATAACCCCAAGTACTAGTTATTGCCCACATTTTGTCAACAAGGAGACTAAGGCACCTATAGCTAAAGTTCGATGCCCAAAACCACAGATCTAGTAAAAGAGCTGGAGTGTGAATCATGGAGTACACATTCTAAGTCCAAAAGGTTATTTTCATTTTACCACACTTTCCTCCTTATATTCATGTGTGAAATGTTATAAAATAACAACACAATCTAAGAGTTCAAACAAGGTCCAATTTCTAGTGAGAAATTTTGGCCACTTTTCATGGAAAAGGGTAACGTCAACTGGAAATTTTCATACAGGCATAATTTCAATAAATAGATGTGGAATGGAGGAGAGGGGAGAAAACATGTTTATCAAATAGGGAATATAAAAATGACCTTATAATTTGGAGTACGGAGACATTAAGGATGATGGTATCATTAAGGATAATGGGAAACTCAACCAGGATAAAGCCTGGGCAATTGGAATTATTTGTACCAGAACTGCAGAATATCTGATGACCTTGCCATTCTTTTAAAATATTATACTTTTCAAAAATGACTCAACAATCTATATTACCAAAACTGTGTTAGAGCCTACCACATGAAACTAGAAAAGAGATAAATAAAGAAAACTTACCTTGGCTCGGTGCCTGTGACTCAACGGGCTAAGGCACCAGCTGTATACACCTGAGCTGGTGGGTTCAAATCTAGCCCGGGCCTACCAAACAACAATGATGGCTGCAACCAAAAAATGGCCGGGCATTGTGGTGGGCGCCTGTAGTCCCAGCTACTTGGGAGGCAGAGGCAGGAGACTCGCTTGAGCCCAGGAATTGGAGGTTGCTGTGAGCTGTGATGCCACAGCTCTCTATCCAGGGTGACAGCTTGAGATTCTTTCTCAAAAAAAAAAAAAAAAAAAAAGTTAATCTCCTAAATCAATCCACCTAAATTACTCAAATGGGCATCTTCAAGGTGGGAGCTAAATTTACAAAACAGTAAGAGTGGGAGACAGCATGAAGGTCAGGCAGGACCTAAACTGACCAGATCAGCTGAATCCACTCTAGCCTCACAGACTCCATCTTATACTCACTACATGTGCTTTCACTTAGGCTGATCTCAAATGCCTGAGCTCAATGGATCCTCCTACCAGAGCCTCCTAGAGTGCCAGGATTGTAGGCCTGATTTGGAGTTATTTAAGATTTTCCATCGCAAGAACAGAAACCAATTTAAACCACTTACATGTTAAGGATGCAAATGTGTGGCATAGAAGCAATAGGAAAGACCAGAAGGAAACTGAGAATAGCAAGGAACGCAGGCAAGGAATGACTTTAGTCTGAAGTTTTCCTAGAGGGCTCCTAGATGCTCAGTCTGAGTGGCAGACCCTCTCATACCACCCCATGCTGCCATCAGCTCTCAGATAGAACTATTCCAATCTGTTTGTAAAATCCTGTGAAAGTGGCTCAGTGCTTATAGCTTAGCGGTTAGGGCATTGGCCAGATACACCAACCCAGGCCTGCCAAACAATGACAATTACAACAAAATTGTGTGTTGTGGGTATCTGTAGTCCCAGCTACTTGGGAGGCAGAGGCAAGAGAATCGCTTAAGCTGAAGAGTTAGAGGTTGCTGTGAGCTATAATGCCATGGCACTCTACTGAGGGGGACATAGTAAGACTCTGTCTAAAAAAAAAAAAAAAAAAAAAAGGCTTGGCGCCTGTGGCTCAACGGGCTAAGGTGCCAGCCATGTACACCGGAGCTGGCAGGTTCGAATCCAGCCCGGGCCCGCCAAACAACAATGACAGCTGCAACCAAAAAACAGCCGGGCATTGTGGCGGGCACCTGTAGTCCCAGCTACTTGGGAGGCGGAGGCAAGAGACTCGCTTGAACCCAGGAATTGGAGGTTGCTGTGAGCTGTGATGCTATGGCACTCTATCCAGGGTGACAGCATGAGGCTCTGTCTCAAAAAAAAAAAAAAATAGGCTCGGTGCCAGCCACATACACCTGAGCTGGCGGGTTCAAATCCAGCCTGGGCCTGCCAAACAATGACAGCTGCAACAACAAAAAAAGCCAGGTGTTGTAGCAGGTGCCTGTAGTCCTAGCTACTTGGGAGGCAGGAGAATCACTTGAGCCCAGGAGTTGGAGATTGCTGTGAGCTGTGATGCTATGGCACTCTACCCAGAGTGACAGCTTGAGGCTCTGTCTCAAAAAAAAAAATCTTGTGAAAGAAATCTTGATGTGTTCAAGTTAACTATCCACTCTGGTGAGGAAATAAATCAAACTTGACTGTTGGTTTTACCCTATGTGGGATTAAAGATGACAAGTCTCAGAAAGAGAGAAAACCTTGGTTTCTGGCTGAGCAATTAATGGAACAACTACTCACATGTCTGCTCACCAAGGTGTTTATGTTACCAGATGAAGAGGGTCTGGCCTCCTGTCAGCCAATATACAGGGATAGGTCCACCAAACTTTGTCAGAGGGCTGACAATTCTGGAGAACAGTGACAGTAGTCTCTCCAAGACTGTTCTATTCTTACATTTTCAAAATTACATAAACAAAACTTGTACAAATAGGTACAAAACGTAAAAGTTCAAAGCAAAAAACCACAGCAACCTCTCTTTCAAATAATAATCAGCATACCTTAGTGACCTATTGCAACATTTTAATTCAAAAATTAATCTCCTGGGCCAGGTGCAGTGGCTCATGCCTGTAATCCTAGCACTCTAGGAGGCTGAGGCAAGTGGATCGCCTGAGCTCAAGAGTTTGAGACTAGCCTGAGCAAGAGCGAGACCCTGTCTCAAAAAATAGCTGGGTATTGTGGTGGGTGCCTGTAGACCCAGCTATTTGGGAGGCTGAGGCAAGACTGTTGTCGAAAGACAAGGCCCAACGGAGAGAAAGAGCACCCAAACACCACGTTTATAAGAGGAAGAGCTTTATTCACCAGCTGGGAGCTTACGGCATACAAGAATTCCAAATGGCCGCGCTCCCCAACTGGCTTGATCTTTCTCTTTTTTTTTTTTTTTTTTTTTGAGACAGAGCCTCAAGCTGTCACCCTGGGTAGAGTGCTGTGGCATCACAGCTCACAGCAACCTCCAATTCCTGGGCTCAAGCGAGTCTCCTGCCTCCACCTCCCAAGTAGCTGGGACCACAG
>CAUYON010075140.1:0-20302 GCA_963573935.1 Arctocebus calabarensis | reverse complement strand
CGCCTGTAGTCCCAGCTACTTGGGAGGCGGAGGCAAGAGACTCGCTTGAGCCCAGGAATTGGAGGTTGCTGTGAGCTGTGATGCCACAGCACTCTACCCAGGGTGACAGCTTGAGGCTCTGTCTCAAAAAAAAAAAAAAATGTTAAATGGTGATCATTGCTTAGGAGAGAAACAAAGTGGGAAAGGGCTGTTACAATTTTGGAATAAGTGGCCAGAAAAAAAAAAAAAAGTCACCAGAGAAGGTCTGATTGAGATGACATTGGGCTAAAGACCTGGGGAAGGTGAGGTAACAGGCATTGATGATCTCTGTGGGAAAAATGTTCTAGGTAAAGGGAACAGCCAACTCAAAGGCTTTAAGATAAAGGAATAGGGGATAGTAAGGAAGAGGAGTGTGGCAGAAGCAAAGTGAACAAGTAGGCAAAGAGGCTAGAAAGGCATTATGTAGGCAGGTCCCAAGACTTGTAGACCATTGTAAAGATGTTGGCTTTTCCTTGAGTGAGATGAGAGGAGTGAGATATAGCTAACTGCTGTATTAACGGGGTCAACCCACTTTGTTGGGGTGAACTGAAGGTGGGAAGCATGTAAACGAGTTAGGAGGCTGCCATACCAGGGTGAGCAGTGGAGGTGGTGAAGTGGTCAGGTTCTGGATCTGTGTTGAAGGAAGACTGGAGAGGACTCATGAATGTGGGATGTGAGATAAAAAGAGTTATAAGGATGATGCCAGGTTTTTGGTCTGAAGAAGGGAGTTGCCATTAACTGAGATGTCCTTTGGTATACATGTGGGATTGGTTCCAGGACCTGGTGGATACCAAAATCGGGGGACAGTCAAGTCTCTGACATAAAATGGCTTGGTATTTGCATATAATCTATGCACATTTTCCCATGTTTACTTTCTAGCTTACTTATAATATCTAATATTAATACATTGTAAATGCTGTGTGAATAGTGTTATACCATATTATTTTTATTTGTACTATTTTTATTGTTGGATTTTTATTTATTCATTTTTATTTTTTTTTTGTAGAGACAGAGTCTCACTTTGTCACCGTCGGTAAAGTGCTGTGGCGTCACAGCTAACAGCAACCTCCAACTCTTGGGCTTAGGCGATTCTCTTGTCTCAGCCTCCTGAGTAGCTGGGACCACAGATGCCCACCACAACGCCTGGCTATTTGTTTTGTTGCAGTTTGGCTGGGGCTGGGTTTGAACCCGCCACCCTTGGTATATGGGGCCAGCGCTCTACTCACTGAGCCACAGGTGCCATTGGATTATTTTTTTTATTTTAAAAAATATTGAAATTTTTTATTTAAAAATAATTCCAAGGTTGGGTCAATAAATTAGCTGAGTTGTTCACATTTTTCTGGTCCAATTCTCAAATGCTGTTTTGAAGATAGACTCTTTGCTAAGAATTCACCTAGCTTGCCTCGGCGCCTGTGGCTCAACCGGCTAAGGCGCCAGCCACGTACACCTGAGCTAGCAGGTTCGAATCCGGCCCCGGGCCCGCCAAACAGCAATGCCGGCTACAACCAAAAAATGGCCGGGCGTTGTGGCGGGTGCCTGTAGTCCCAGCTACTTGGGAGGCAGAGGCAAGAGACTCGCTTGAGCCCAGGAATTGAAGGTTGCTGTGAGCTGTGATGCTACAGCACTCTATCCAGGGTGATAGCTTGAGGCTCTGTCTCAAAAAAAAAAAAAAAAAAAGAATTCACCTAGCTTAACTTGTAGTCTACAAGTATAGATTTCCATTGTAACGGTGTATTTTTGACAACTGGCAATTAGAAGGTGAATTCTGTCTCACACACAGTCAGTGTATGTGTATGTTGGTATATTCACTTTATAAGTTACTTTGCTGTTTTCTAATAAAGTTGAAGATCCAGCACTTCCACTCCTAGAGGATACTCTAGAGAAATTGTAACACATCTGCACGAATGTTCGAATGTTCGTAGCTGCATTATTGAGAAGAGCCTCAGATGGAAACAACTCAGATATCCAATCAAATGTGGAACGAATACATAAGTAAGAACATGAATCTGTCAGACATAGAGTAAAAGAAACACTGTTCACCACAGAACATGTCAGTATGATTTTATTTACCAAGTTCAAGCACAGGAAAAAACACTGTGTTATTCAGCGATGTATATTTAAATGGCAAAGTGAAAAATCAAGGAAAGGTTTTTTTTTAAATTTTTTATTTTGCTTTCACCTGTCTTAGTTTGAAGTTTTTTTTTTTTTTTAATTTTCTTTTTTTTTCTTTTCTTCCTTTAGCAATTCTCTTGCTCTTAGCCTCCAGTAACTGGGACTATAGGCGCCTGCCACAATGCCTGGCTTTTTTTTTTTGGGTAGAGACGGGATCTCACTCTGGCTCACTTTGGCTCAGGATGGTCTAGAACCTCTGAGCTCAGGCAGTCCACCCACCTTGGCCTCCCAGAGCTCTGGGATTACAGGCGTCAGCCACCACGCCCGGCCCGAGGAAATGATGATTCCAGTAATCAGGACTGTGGCCACCTCCAGTGGGGAGATGAGGCCTAGTGATTGAGGAGAGGGGTACGTGGCTGGTGGTGGGGGTGGGGCCATTTTTAGACAGGTGGTCATTCTGCCTTACCAGTGTCAACTTGTGCCGTGTAGGCACAGCCTGCTTTGTTCATTTCTGGCGGAGGGCAGGAACATTCTCATTGTTACTAGTATAGAATATGGGAAGGAGATGGTTTGAAGTTTTACTTTTTCTAGGAGGATTGGGAGTCCTTAGTTATCTTTTTAGGATTCTTTCTGTAAGACTCTGAAAGATATAATGGGGATTTCAGCTTTTCATTTTGAACAGTATTCTAACAGTTTTGTTTCAAGGGCTTTGAAAATGGTACCTTACTCTTACTTTCAGGCATAAAAAGTTAGGTCTTTAACTAATTTCTTCTGCTCCTTACCCCCATTAAATCACTGAATTCGTGCCCTGTGTGTTGTCTTTTACTTTCAAGATGTCACAGATAACCAGAGTTAGCAAAACATTTACAGTGTGAGCAGAATTTGCTCGATCAATACTGAAGATAAACACGGGGAAAAAATTCTTATGTGCAAGTCTATAAACTCTGTTTAAGTTGTACAAATAAAAATGAAACTGAGAACTTGGATTGCTCAGTATAGTTGTCTCTGCATATTTTCACTTAAAGTAATTATATATCTTCCTCTATGTAATTTTGTGAATAATTAATTTGGAGTGGGAGTTTTTAATTGTAATGACATTTGATTCCTCCTCCTCCAACCCTGCATCCTTGTGCCAGCAAGTAGACTGAAGAGGAGCCTGTACTTTTAAATAAACCTTGAACCTTTTCCTCCCATGAAGTAATAGGAGAGTCTTTTTTGTTTGTTTTTGTTTTTTGAAAGAGACATCATCTCACTGTGTTGCCCAAGATGCCAGAGCCTCAAGCTCCTGGGCTCAAGTGATCCTCCTGCCTCAGCCTCTTTAGTAGCTGGGATTACAGGCAAATGCCACCTTCCCTGGCTGTAGGAGGACAGTTTTATTTGCCCTCATTGATTCAGTTCACTTTTTCTCTTCTTGTATGGTATTGAATTGGTGCTAATATAATCTCTTGTTACAAAGGAAATTTAGTGGAAGAACATTCACTTTGATATCTGAGTCATCTGAAGTAACACAAACAGAACTATACATTTCAGCATTTTTTTCATTTGGATAACCCCCTCAAATATATCCTAATTATAAAAAAAAGTTTTCCCTTGGTATAATGCGGTGGCATCATAGCTTATAGCAACCTCAAACTCTTGGGCTCAAGTGATCCTTCTGCCTCAGCCTCCCAAGTAGTTGGAACCATAGGTGCTTGTCACAACACCCAGCTGTTTTTAGAGACAGGGTCTTGCTCTTGCTCAGGCTGGTCTCGAACTCCTGAGCTCAGGCAATCCACCCATCTTGGCAATCCTCCCAGATTGCTAGGATTTAAGGTGTAAGCCACTGTGCCTGGCCTGACCTTTGTCTTTTTTCTTTTATGCACCAAAGGTTGCATGAGTTGGGAAGCCTTCTTACAAATGAATTTGTTTTATGTCACTTTTTATACTCATCAGTCATCAGAGAAATGTTTTATACTCATCAGTATGAGTATCCCTTTTTCTAAAATTTTGGATTAATGTAAGGGTATGTATGATTGGGTTCCATTGTTTGCATTTGTCAGGTAGTTCAAATTGTAGTTGGGCCTTCACCCAGGAAATGTGCCCTACATCTCTACGTTGTACTGTTTGGGTACCTTCTGATTTTACTTTTGTGTTTATTTCTGTGAATTCTGCCTTTGATTTGTTCAATGCTTCTGTTCTATTAAAGTTTGTTGTTAGGTAGTTTCACCTGTTGAGTTTTATCATCTCCCAGAGATACCCAGCTTTTATCCAGTTTGATCTGTTCCTTTTAAAAATTAGTCTCATGGCAAATTAAAGTCACCAAATAATACTTGATTTGATCATAGATTTTGTTCTCTAGAGCAGCCATTGTTTTCAGATAACTACCTCTGGCTATCTTCCTGGTCCCAGTCCCTCAGAGCTGGCCACAGTGTCACTAGCAGTGACTGCAGTGTCTCAGGTTCATGTTAAGGACTGCATGTTTGTCTATTTACATTATTAGATACTTTATTCTTCCTGGAAATAGCTTACAGAGAGAACATTATTGAATCTTTTTTGGGTTTGACCTATGTTCCAGATACTCCTCTGGTTGAACACCGGCTGTATCATCAGATCACTTGCATTCCAGATACTCTCCAGTTAGACAACTGGTTGCATCTTCCAATCTGGGTGCTATATTCTAGTAGCTTCTAACGCATTCCTCTCAACTGCTGTTGTCTCCCCTTTCTATGGTTATCTTGTGGACTCATACTTCCCTTTAAAAAAATAGCATAATTTTAGGGAGCAAATAAAGGAGAGCAAATAAATTCCTGTGATCAATGTCATAGTAAATGGAAGTTGATAAGTTCTCTTTATTTGCTCTAGAAAGAGAGAATAAAAGAATCTTTGTGATAAAGTCTTTAGTGAAGGTTAGTGGTAAAAACTTCTTCTAAAATAAATAATGAAACGTGAATTCAGAGGCTAGGAAAAGGGCAACTATAACCTTAGGCTTGTGGTAGTATGCAGTCTTTATTAAGTGTAACTGAAGTGCAGCACAGGTGTTTAGGTAGTAGAGTAGAGCGTCAGGTGATCTGAGTTTTGGTTTTGGTTACTGTTGGCTTACATGCCTTGGAGAGGGTGAAACTCTCGGAACATTCCCCTCTCCCTTTGTTTTTAAACAAAATTTTACTTACTTTAATCCAGGGTAACCCTCAGAAGGGTTAGGCTTAGAATCAATAGGCAAAGTGTGTGTGTATAAATGGAGCCTTCTGGACATTGGTGACCCCATGACAGCAAGTGACCTTAAGCTAACAAACTGATGGGAACCATCATTGCTGCCATTTCCTGAATACCCGTACCAAGTGTAGGCTCTGCGTAATTATGTTATTTAGGCTCTTTTTCTTTTTCTATTTCATTAAGTCCTAACTTTAACCTAATAGTATAGATTTCATCATGTCTATTTTAGACATGTTGAAACTAAGCCTTAGAAGTAAAGTTAAACAATTTGTACAGAATCTATATATTCAGTAGGTAGCAGAATCACAATTCAAACTAGTATAGCTGTCTTAAAGGTAGTTATTTTTCACACATGGTAGTCATTAAAATATATATTGTTAATAGTTTATCAGAAACTAACAAAAGGCTCTGTGCCCATAACTCAGTGAGTAGGGCGTCAGCCACATACACCGAAGCTGGCGGGTTTGAACCTGGCCCAGGACTGCTAAACAACAATGACAATTGCAACCAAAAAAATAGCTGAGTGTTATGGCAGGCGCCTGTAGTCCCAGCTACTTGGGATGCTGAGGCAAGAGAATCACTTGAGCCCAAGAGTTTGAGGTTGCTGTGTGCTGTGACGCCACTGCATTCTACCAAAGGTGACTCTGTCTCAAAAAAACAAACAAACAAAAAAAAGAAACTAAGAAAAAACTACATATATCACTATCTAAGATATATATTCTTTTGTTTCTATAAAAAGAGGCTTGGTCTCCACCTTGAGGAAGGGATTGGTTAGGAAGCTGTGTTTTGGCTGGAGGTAGTCACTGGGCAGAAGCCCTGAGGCTGGGAGCTGCAGCCAGGCCCCAGAGGGGACTGCACTGGGAGGTTCCTAGTTGGGTGTGAGGGTGGGCCTCTTAAGGTGGCCTCCCCCACCCCTTTCTGGGCTGGCCTCTGGGCCTTGGTCACCTGGTTGTCCTTCTTGATGAATTTCACTTCTCACCTAGGAATTCACAGAGATGAGTCTGTCTGGGCAGAATTGGGGAAATATTTTGAGGCTATGCAAATACACTGTTTGTCCTTCCAAGGTACACGTACATTTGGCAGCAGTAGACCCTTTTGGTATATTGTATAGAAAATGGTCATTTGTTATTTGAAAATAGTTGTATCCTCCACTCCTACCCTCTTTCTAGTATCTGTTTCATTAAAAAAAAGGTTTTGCTTCTTAAGAAAGTTGGTTATGTTGTTTAGTTTGGCACCTTTTGATCTGGCCATGACAATGGAAGCAATACTCTTATTATTTGCTACTTGTTTCATGTAAACTGAAAATCTGGAAAACAATACGTGAATATATTTCAGCTATCTGACTTGTACTGTTGTGACAGAAGTATATGCAGGAGTTCTAATGTAGATTTGAGTTTTTCTTGACTCCTGAGAATTAGTAACTCAAGCCAAAAAGATAATTATTTGTTATAAGTTATATATGCTAAAAGTGAAATGAAACTCATTTGCTTCACATTTTTTTTAGGACAATTGATAAGGCATCACTATTCTTAATGTTTTTCACCTTACTTCTTGGGTTTCTTATTCAGATTATTTTCTCCATACAATTCTGAGAGAAAATTAAGAAGCGTTGGTGCCAAGACATGGAGGAGTCTTGGAAAAGTTGTGATTGCATATTCATACATAAACTGGGAGTGACTTCAGTAGACCATGGCATGTTTTCAACTTGATGATTTCCTATTTTAAAGTGAGAGAGTATTTTGCAAAGTGTTTCTGAATCTTAGGTTAATCTTTTTCAAGTTTTGATTAGACTCTAGTGATAGCATGTTTAGGGTATGCTAGATTTAACTACGAGAGCTATATTTTCCGTTATATTTTGAAGTCAGAAGTTTGTAAATGTCACAGCCTTTTTGATGATTTATTTCATATGGTATATGTGGGACTTGGGATTTAGTTAAGGTCCTTGCCTATTCTTCTAATTAGAGCAGGAAATAACTTTGATCTCTCTGTGTATAGATAAAGCTCTGTGGGTCGAGATGTGGAGCAAGTTGGTCTTTAAACCTTGCCTGTCTTTTCTTTGTGTCATTTCACTCCCCCTTTTTTCCTATTTAGGCACCTGACTACCTGTTGTAATGCCCACAGCTTTAATTTATGTACTCATTTAGGCCTTGTCTTGCTCTCACAGCACCTCTCCCAGGAAACCCGTACATGTATTTCTGATATCCCCAGTTTGTGCTCATATTACATGTGGTCATCAGCTCCCAGCTGGAGAAATCAGAGGGAGGGTTGCCTGGGAGGCAGTACATTCAGAGTATTCGCATGTGGGACTGTACTAGAACAGCCTTGCATAACAAGTAAAGCTGCAGGTAAAATGACATCATTTCGGAGCAGATTGTCTCAGTGAAGTCTTGTCAAGTTAAGACATTCCTTGTGCAATGATTCTTGAAAGGTGTGCTGGTAACAAAAGAAGTTATTAAATCTAATGTGTGTGGGAGTACGCATCTGTCATCTATACAGTATAATTTCTAAATAAGAATTTGCTGCTTCTAACATAACTTTAAAGTAATATTATTTTCATCTCCATGTTTGATTTCCTTGTACTTCATCTCTGCTGTGCCTGTTGCTATGAACCATCCTAGTTTACTATGGAATCATTTAAAAAAGAAGGAGTGATTCAAATAGGGTATCTTAAATCTTCTCCCTTCTTAACCATATCCCTTTTTTCCTTTAAAATAATAGTGAAAAAGTGAATTGATTTTTTTTCCTTCATTCTTCAGGGACATCATAGAATGTGCATCCTGAAAATAATCTTAGGTATCATTTGCTCCAAATTGTTCGTTTTTCAAATGGGAAAACTGAAGTTCATATGGGTTGGGGTTTATCCCAAGGCTGTATAGATATTTTTTAGAGAAGAATTACTCAAATAAGAGTATTTTCTCTAGGTTCATGGACAGTATAGTCTTTAAATCATGTAAATCATAGAAATAGAGACCTATTTGAATTCCAGTTTTTCCTCTGGAGAGGAGTTTATGAGCTGACTGTCTTGTGCTTGTGTCTTTCGGGGTAAACTGTGGTCAGATTGGTACACAGAAAAGAAGTAGAAGGTTATATGTTTAAAAAAAAAGATTTGTTTCTGAGTAGAAATTTGAGATATTCTTAAGTATGCAGACTTTTTCCTAAATGGGTCTGTACAGGATGAAAAAGAAATTGGATGTTTCACATGTGCCGACAGGCCCTATCTATGGTCTGTTTTTCACTTTGTCTTATTCTGCTACCCCTGTTCCTTACTCTTGCCTGGCACAGACACACTTCTCTTTCCTGTAGCCATTTTTTATGTTTGCTATTGGTAGACTTGAGGTTTTAGGGTAAGAGTGAGTATTATGCTCTGGTTTCTATGTTTGCGATTTATATCCTTCTAATGTTTCCTGAATGTAGGCGTTATGGGAAAGGGAAAAACTAAGGTTGATTTCCGGTTTTCTCAGACTGTTTAGGGACCAATTTTTACAGTATTTCTTTGCTGTTTTTATTTCCACTTTTTTTTTTTTTTTTTGAGACAGAGCCTCAAGCTGTCACCCTGGATAGAGAGCTGTGGCATCACAGCTCACAGCAACCTCCAATTTCTGGGCTGAAGTGAGTCTCCTGCCTCTGCTTCCCAAGTAGCTGGGACTACAGGCGCCCGCCACAACGCCCAGCCATTTTTTGGTTGCAGCCATCATTGTTGTTTGGCAGGCCCGGGCTGGATTCGAACCCACCAGCTCAGGTGTACGTGGGTGGCGCCTTAGGCTGTTGAGCCAAAGGCCCTGAGCCTATTTCTACTTTTTAAATGTGCTTACTTTCCTTGTTTTCCTCCCTAGGGAGACTGCCTGTGTCTAGAGCAGATCTGCCACAATCTGGTGCCACAGCAGGTTCAGAGGGTGCCCGGGAAATGTTAATGATACCTAAGTGCCCCTTTGTTCATAGTGGCCCGTCTACATTAGTTTTGCGGAGGGAGAGATTGTCTTCCTTCATCTGCTTTTGGATCTCTAAATTTTTCTGGACTTAGATTTCTGAGTTTTTTGGTAGTTTTCAAGGAATAGTGGATTTTGAATCAGTCTTTCTAGTTTAAACCTGCTCCTTTTTTAACAGAGAGGACTAAACTTGGCCCCAAATCATATTTGGAAATTCAGAGTATAACAAGGAATCTTTGATTCTCCACTTATAGAAATAGTCAAAGAATTTCAAGGCTCAAGATTTCACAGACATAAATCTAGATCTGTAATGAAAAAGATAATATGCACGAACCATCCTATCTTTCAGCTTTGTCCTTGAAGGAGAAGTGCTCAGCAAGGTCACTGGGCTGTGATATAGCAGCCCGGATCTAAGTACGTTGTCATAGCCTCATGACAAGGGAGAATGTGAATGTTTAAAATTGGAATTTGTTGTGATGGGCAGTATTTCAGGACTTATGAACAAAGGTGAAGGAGAGCAGGGGGCGGTGATGAGGAGGGGAGGGTTTGTTTGAATATATTTCCACTTCGGCATTTGTTGAAATGGTAATCAGATGATCCTTCTCTGGTACCAATATATGGGAAACAATATGTCTTAAGTTGTGTTTGCTACATATTATAGTTCATTCTCAATTGCTGCGTTGAAGGCAAGCTCCCCTGGCTCATGTAAGAAGTCCAGCCTTGGCTCGGCGCCCATAGCACAGTGGTTGCGGAGCTGGCCACATACACCGAGGCTAATGGGTTTGAACCTGGCCTGGGCCAGCTAAATAACAATATCAAGTCTCTGATTTGATGCTTACATTTATTTAAAATAGTTGTAGAAAACACAAGGTGTTTCTTTTGTCAAATACCTCTGTAGGTTGACCAGTTTATTGTAGTCTGTTAGGTGGTCAACTTCAGAGATTCTACTGTATTAAAAACAGGGCTGTTTTGGATGGAAGATCATACTTCCTCTTTTTGTTTTTGTGGTTTTTGGCCGGGGATGGGTTTGAACCCGCCACCTCTGACATATGGGGCCGGTGCCCTACTCCTTTGAGCTACAGGTGCTGCCCCATACTTCCTCCTTTTTTTTTTTTTTTTTTTGAGACAGAGCCTCAAGCTGTCACCCTGGACAGCGCACCATGGCATCACAGCTCACAGCAACCTCTAATTTCTGGGTTCAAGCGAGTCTCTTGCCTCCACCTCCCAAGTAGCTGGGACCACAGGCACCCGCCACAACACCTGGCCATTTTTTGGCCTGCAATGATTGCAGCCGTCATTGCTGTTTGGTGGGCCCAGGCTGGATTCAAACCCGCCAGTTCAGGTGTACGTGGCTGGTGCCTTAGCCCGTTGAGCCACAGGCGCCGAGCCTAACTTCCTCTTTTTTAAAGTTGATTTTATCCAATATATCCTGCTAAACAGAGTATTTAGTTATGTATGGATGCTCAATTTTAAATACTTATTTGAACCCTATCTCACTCTCAAAAAGGTCAAGTAAATTTCAGAGTCTACAAACCTGGAAACAACTAAAGATAACTCAGATATTTTTGCACAGTGTTATTAGGTGGAAGAATATCTTAGAGGGGGCCTGTTGGTATTTCCAACAATTAAAGTCTCTTGATTTTTCACGCTGAATTCTGAGTGCTATTATGATGCATTTTCACTGTTTCACTTCTATGCCTTCTTGATTGCAAATGATATAATTTTCTGAGATTTTGTTAATTTTAGTTACTTCTGGCATATTCCAATCCAAATTATAGACGTTTTGTCCTCTTTTGTCAACTTGTAATTTATTTGAATCCTAGGTCTTGTCTGCCTGATCATTGTTTAGGCAACAGAATAATTGAGTAGCATTCTGCGTATCTAAGCAGCCCTGTCTTGCAACCTTTGCCCTCTTAGCAAATAAAATACCATTGTTTGACATATACCAGGAATTTTAGATTAGAGTGTTTGGCCATGTCTATATGAAATCAAAAACATTTATTAAAATGGAGAATGATGCCTTTGTGAATCCTCTAGATGGCAGAACAATTACAACAAATATACCTTAGATATCCAAGAAGCGTGTGGAGGGGAGAGGCTAGGAGAAATGGGTTGAGAAGGGGACTTGTGGACTCTGGGCTTTCTATCTCAAGCCAAGAGACACATTTGCTTTTATATGCTTTGGGCTTTTATGTGCTTTTTATATTTTATGTGCTCTGGGCACATTTGCTTTTATATGCTTTGTATCTTGACATTTTATCTAACATCATGTTTGAAAGAATGTAACATTGCTAAAAAATGATGGAACATCAAAGCTCCAAATCTTGAGTTGTGCACACCGATACAAAACCATAGATTTCTGTGAGGACTTATGCACACATTTTTTCACATACCCCGAGCATCTCTAGCCTGCAGCTGCCTGCAACGTAGCACACATGTTGATGGGCTCTAAAGTGATGATGAAGGCCTACTTCAACTCTCTGCTTACTTTGTTTATTTATTTATTTGAGATAGAATCTCAAGCTGTTGCTCTGGGTAGAGTGCCATGGCATCACAGCTCACAGCAACCTCTAACTCCTGGGCTTAAGCGATTCGCTTGCCTCAGCCTCCCAAGTAGCTGGGACTACAGGTGCCGCCACAACACCCGGCCATTTTTTGGTTGTAGTTGTCATTGTTGTTTGGCAGGCCTGGACTGAATTCGAACCTGCCATCTCTGGTGTATCTGGCTGGCGCCTTAGCCGTTTTAGCCTTAGACACTGGAGCTACAGGTGCTGAGCCTCTCTGCTTACTTTAATTTCTATCCTGGAGGTTGAGGTACTGCATAGCCTTTATTTAGCCTTTGTCTCTACTTTGAAAGAGATCACTATTGTTACCCTAACAAATAATGGATAACAGATCTGATGATGCTGTGACTCTCAAACTCAGGAAGGAGATTTGACTTAGATAATTAGCATAGATTCATTTTTCATGGGGGAGGGGTAGGAAGGAAACAGAATGGAATAAAATGTGAGACTTTAAATGTGTCACTTCCCCAAACTCATCTTTGAGTAGGAAGCTGATGGCAGTATCTCTTCAATTTCATTTGCAAAATGCTTTCTAAATTCTCCTGAAATCACTTTTTAATAGCAAGACCAATTTAGATTCTTTTAGACTATTAATGAAGTTCTAATCATAATTTGGTATGGCAAGTGTGATTTCCACATATAAATACAGCAAAAGCATGAAGGATAAACTTGCTATTCTGTAGTTGCATCCCTCATAGTGTCAAATACTCATCATATGATCTCATCACAGCTGTTATTTTAGTGTAACTGATCTGAAAGGCCCCCACATTGAAACTTTTCAGTAGTTGACTTATTTGGCCATTATCAGTGAAGTAAAACTGAGGTACATTTTAGGACAGCGGTCTTAGGAAGGTTGAGAAACACTGTTTTAGGATCACTATTTTTCTACCTGTTTGGGATTGTCCTTGAGAATGTATTAGGATACTTTTTCACATCTATTGATTAACTAGTCCTGGGCTTACCTCGGGAATAGACAAATGAGATGTGGTCTTCAATTTTATTTAAGACTCTCAACTATGAGGAATGCAGAGTTTCATAGACAAGACAAGTATGTAAATGGATTTTCAGTGGGAGCTAATAAATTGTTACTAAACAGCTATCATCAACGTGCTATGGATGTTGCTAGGCATGAAAAAATTCTTCTGTAAGTCTTACCACAAGTTGTCCAGAAATTACTGCATGTAGAGGACTCTTGACACACATATGGAGGGAAGATAGGCAGTGGATGGAAGGTTGAATGTTAGAATAGGACTGTTACATGCCAGCTTGATAGATTTAGATAATGCACCACATGGCACATCTAGATTACTGTTCCAAGAAGTTCTGTAAATAGCAAGGATTTTTATTTGATAACTGAACTAGAAACTGTCTCTGGTTTTTGCTCCCCAAAGAACACGTTATTCAGTGCTACATTGCTATAGTGATAATCAGTAAAAGGCAAGTCCCACATATTCTAATGGTGACAACAGTGTGACATCAAAAATGGATCTATAAAAGTGGTAATGTTTTCTGATTGGTACGGATTCTTGAGTTGTTTCACTAATACTTCCACCCCGTAACATGGAGGATGTCAGGATCTTCAAGCAACTGTTGAATAATATACAGTGGCTGTAATGAACCAGTACGCAAGACACAAGAAACACTTTAAGAATTCTCTGATGCACCATTGTATCAAGCAAACTGTGTAACTATAGACAAAGAGACTTCGATTTGGCTTGTAATTATGCGTGGAGTTGTTAAGTGTTTTTAAACCTAATATTTATATAGGCTCTGCATCCAGGAGAGTAAGTCACAAATAACTGATATTTTGAATTAGGGTACTTTCACCAGTTGAAGGGTAAACTGCAGTTGGCTTTTGGCAGCGATAGTTGTAAGCAAAGATCCTAAAAAGAGGAGAGCTTGTATATGTTTGTAAGAGCAGCTTTCATTTCTGTTTCCTTCATTAAGCCCTAACTCCTGATTTTATTGTTTTTTGCAAATTTTTGTTAAAGACTTTGATGGAACACAGTTGTTTTGCTAATTAAAGAGATTCCCCCCACCTTTTTTTTTTTTTTTTTTTTTACAAATTCATGTTTTCTCAGAAGAATGTTAACCAGCCCCTTCCCTGCCCTCATGTTACTAGTTTGTGTGTCACATATTAAATAATCTACATCATGGGATCACTTTATAATCAACCTTTAGGGATCTCTTTTTCATTTAGAGACGTTGTCTTTCCCACTTTGAATGTATTGATACTTTTCTCAGTTTCCTGAGGAGGATCAGTATTTCTGTTTGAACCAAGGTGAAATTTTACACCTGTTTCTCAGTTCTTTATGTTCTTTTTCTATTATTGTCTGTCTGCTTGCTGGCATTTTCTTCACTCCTATTTTATCATCAGTTGTGCACTTAACTAACATGAAATTTACTACTCCTTTCCCATTAGTAATGAAGAAATCTGTGAGGTGGTACTTTTATCTTTCATAGTTGATGCTGGAAAAGTGACACATGCAATGAAAGCATCCTTCTCTGATTCAGCTCCTGTCACACATCTCTTTAGTGTCTCAGTGATGTGGCTTGAAATGGTAATGCTCACATCTCTTCTGAGGCTCGTTCACACTGAAAGCCTATAATCATCTGTTTGATATCAGAGCCGCTTTCCCCACCACAGATTGTGATGTCACAGACCCAAGATTATTCTCTGTCAGCAGGAAGAAATTGGAGAGGAGATGAATCTTCAAGATGAACTACATCCTTGTTCAAATTTGATTATTTTATAAAGAAAATTAGCCATAATTAGGAACAAATATACTGGCTTGAAACACTTTGCTCTTATACTGGGATGAAAAAATTCTTTAAAAATTTTTTGAAGTTACTATGGATATCATTGCACATTAATGCATTTAAAAATATCATGTGTCAGTCACTTGAAATTAAATGTTAATACATAAAAATGAATTTTAAGTATGTTTCTAATTTTATATACAAAATTCTGTTGCTTGTTATTTCAGACAAAAATGACTTTTCTTTTTAAGATTGTTATGTCAACGTAACAAAATGGATGTGCTTTATTTTGACCTATGTACCTATTTTTGTTCTATCTGGTTTAAACAAAAACCTTATAGTTCTTGGATGATTTAAAATGACCAGAAGCTAAGGATATTGTAACAGATACTATTATAAGGACCTGGTAGTTAAAATATTTGCTGCATTTCTATGAAAGAAACTGATAACACACAATTATATTACTTTTATAATATGTCTATATAGTACATATGAATAAAATAAACTTTAAATTACAAGAACAAGTAGGCAGTAATTGAATATTTCCGAGAATGTTTAAAATCTCTTTAATAGTTAACTCTATCAACACCAGGGAACACCACATCTTCTGGTATTAACACAAAATCCTTTATCCATTTGTACCCATGAAATGATAAGTCGAAGCAATTTTCAATGTTTCTTATTTCCTTTTTCACCAAAATGATAAAAATATAGGTTATCCCAAATGGCTATGGGGTATTTTTTTGAAAGCTGTTATTTAAATTTAAATGATAATTTTTTCAGAATGGATTATTATAGAGAAAAGCCTTGATTTAAATAGGAAGGAGAGTGACGATTCATTGGGATAAAGAAGGGGTCTAGGTAGTATCCCTTTGGGCATCTGTTGTCATTAAAAGAAAAGTTATGGAAGCAAAGTTACCACACGAGTAGGACATGAAGCTCTGTTTATATTATAATGAGTAAATGAAATCCAGAAGACTTAAGCATTACAGTTTTATGTCCCTTCTAATTCTATTTATTGGAAGCAAATTGAACATATCCCACATTTTTGCTTAAATTAATTTAAAACATCTTTAATTATGCTCTGAAATGTTGATTAGAATTTTTTGCTTAAAATACAGACATATTTTAAAGCATGTCAGTTTATATTATAATGAAGAGGAAATAGGTAAAAAGAACCCTTAAGGGTTCAGGTAAGTCTCAGTATAGGTAAAAAGAAAAAGATACTTTTAGATATGTCTGATGTACAACTGAAGTATTTTGAGATTTAGAAATAAACATTTTTCTCCTGAACAAATTGCTATATTATACAATCACTGCTTGTATTTAAATTGCTTTTTTACTTTGGTACTAAAAAATGACAAGTGATTTTCTATATGATTTCAAATGCAAAAGATTTCTAATATGTAAGGTTGTTTATAGACTGTCTTTGAAAGAGTGAAAGGATCATATAATTCATTCTCAATTAAAATTTGGAAAAAGGAAAGAATTCGGTGAATTGGAAGAGAGTTTCAAATTTGACTGTTTTTAGACATGTGTTGAATAATCACTTCTGATCACTTTCCTTGTATTATCAGAAGATCTCCATATTTCAGTGTGATTTTCTTTTGTTGTTTCCCTTTTCTAGAATACTAGAAATGTGATTTTTTTTGTTGTAGGACTTCTGTATAAGATTATGCTTTGAATCTGACTTTTCCAGATTAAATGTATATGAAACCAACTATGGTTGGATTTCTGCTAACAATCCATTAGGAAATTAAAACATCAGGTGGAGGAGGTCAGATAGTTCCTTTCTGTTTTAACAAAAGCCAGGTTATCTAAAAGTCTCATTATGGAGTGATTTCTAGGGAATTTCTAAAAAAGCAGTGTACCCTTTACATTTTTTTGATGGTGTCAATAGTTCTTTTGCATTTTATAGTACAGTTTGGCCCACTGATTTGAGTTAAAGCTTTTGAGATTTTAAGATAACCAGATATCTTTTTGTTCTGTTGTTAAATCCGAAAAATGTCCTCATTCAGTCATAAATATAACTGTTATAAAAATATGCATAGTATCTGTAGGGTAAGTAAGTCCCATTCTGTAAGGGTGTTTATACCTTAGGTTACTAGAGATTGTTATTTTTTTAGTGTGAATGAGAATGACATCACAGATTTTTTTTTTCTTGCTAACAGTAAAAACTGGTCATTGTCATTTGTTTTTTGTGCATTAATAGAAATATTTAAAGTGCTAATTTATTAATTTTTCTTTGTTTTACCAAGTACCCTAGGAAACAAAGTTCATTTGAACATGTTTGGTAAATACTGTGTATGAATGGCTTTTAGGCACCATTCAGCATTCTCTCCATGCGTTTTTTCAAGTTATTAAATAAAACTAGGATTTTTAAAAAATGAAGACAAAGATGAGACAAATTCAACAAAAGATGAATGAGATTTTAGGGATGTTTTAGTATCTAGTTATGAGTGATTTGTTTATGCAGCATACGTAAAAATAAATGTTTACCCCAGAAAGCTTAAATCTGCATCAGTCTTAAGGGAGGATTGTATGAAATTCAAATCTACTCACTCAGAGCACGAGCAGATTTAATTTTAGTTGTCAAGATATCAATTAACGTTATAAAATTAAATCTTACCTGGCAGTGGTTTGCTTGAAGCTCAGTAATTTGAACTCTGGCTGGAAATAGTAAGCTTTGTACCTGAGATGCCTTCTGTACTTCCTTTTCGTGTTCTCTTTTCCCCGTGGGTTTTATTGCTTGCAGCGTCTTTATTTCTGCATTCCTGATAATCCTGAAGCATTAGTTAGGACAGCATGCACTAGATGAAGACTATTTGGGTAGGATTATAGAACCAGAAGGGTGAATTTTGCCTTTATCTGGTAACAGCAGTTGATCTGACTGCAGACAATTTGAGTGTTCAGGACTTATTAAAAATTCATTGAATGCTTCAGCAGTGAAAAATGCTGGCTGTTTCTATAGACATTTTACCCTCTGGAAAAGTTCTGTTTGTTCATATTTCAGAACTACACATGCTCCCAAATCAAGCTGCTTTACAGAAAAAAACCAAAAAACAGAAACCCCCCCCAAACAATCCAATGAGCCTGGATATCCTCTTGTACTCTCTGGCTTTTCTTGTTTTTCTCTTTACCAACTTTTCAGTCCATTAGCTTCCTTTCTGTAGAGGATAAAAGGATTTCTTCTTCTGTTCTCCCAGTGCCCAGTAACACATAGTTCTGGTACACTGTTTTTCAAGTAGCAAGGGAAAAAATCCAAGAGGAGGTATGGCTTTATCATATCTCCGGACAGGAAGTCTACTTGGCATGAATGAAAAGCTGAGATGAGCTATTCAAGCCAGACAGCAAACTGATGGGATGATGCTTTCATACATAATCAGCCTGTTAATTACTTCTCCTGATGGACAGCAGTATATCCTGAAAGGAAGAAAGAGAGGAGCAGATGATCATATTCGTTGTGATAGGTGCTCTCTGTTTGAACAGCTTGTCATTGAGAAATGAATCCAGGAAAAGCTGCAGCTCTGGAGAGCGATCAGGTAGAATGGGCAAGAGTTATTTTGACAGTTAAGTGACGTATTTTGGGAGGAAAAAGAGAGCTTAGCACAGAAGTAGAATGAGGTTCCAAAATGCTTTTGGAAATGTTCATTTTTCCCTGTTAGTCTTTTTGGCTGGAAGTTTTTCTTTCTTTTTTTTTTAACCTTTGCTATACATTATTTAGAGAAATTGTGCCAAGTTGTTTTCTCATCATATAGTTTTTCCCAAAGGAAGGGAAATCATTTTTAAAATGTCTTTGAGATAGAAAGAGTATATTGTAAATTTTAAATATTTGTAGCAGTGAAAAGGCTGCTTTTGGTGAAAGGCACACTGTTTTACACATCTTTTGGAAATAAATATTTTGTTGCTTTGTGATAAAGCATTAAGAGTCATTTAATATTAAATTTAACAAGGTCTTCATTACATTTTTTCCTTAAATTAGAGGAAATTCTGATATATTTCTGATAGCTGTATAAAAGAATGGATCTAAAAATATAAATTTTATCATTTTGGTACTTCAGTTTTTAAATCTTATAAGAACATTTTCTCTCTAGCTATTCGTAGGGTCTTTTAGGAATATGTCTAGATAATAGAATGTTTTAAAAAATTATTATGAAAAATTTCAAACTTACACAGACTTGTGAAGAAAGACATGAATTCTCATAATCCCATTGCTGAAATTCAATAATTATCAAAACATTTTTTTCTTTGCTAAAATATTTTAAAACAAATCTTATTTTATCTCTTCATCCTTTAGTATGTATATTTTAAAAGTGTGGACACCTTTTCACATGGCCTCTGTGCCATTATCACACTTAACACAATTAACAATAATTTTTTTGGTCATATAATATGCAACCATTTCAAATACCTTATGTCTCAGAAACTGTCTGTTTATGTAGTTAATTTTAGTGAGAATCCAAAGTATACACTTTATATTTAATAGGTGTTAGAATTTTAGAATTTTATTTTATTTTATTTTTTTATCAAATCATACCTGTGTACATTAATGCAATGATGGGGTACATTGTGCTGGTCTTATATACAATTTGAAATGTTTTCATCAAACTGGTTAACATGGCCTTCACGGCATTTTCTTAGTTATTGTGTTAAGACATTTATATTCTGCACCTAGTAAATTTCACACGTACCCTTGTAAGATGCACCATAGGTGTGGTCCCACCAATTACCCTCCCTCCACTCATCCTTCCCTCTCCCCTCCCTGCCCCTCCCTCTCTCCTTTGTCCTTCTTCTTGGGCTATAATTGGGTTATAGCTTTCATAAGAAAGCCATAAATTTGTTTCATAGTAAGGCTGAGCTTTGGATACTTTTTCTCCCATTCTTGAGATACTTTGATAAGAAGAATAGAATTTTAGAATTTTAAACACTACTGTAGATAATCATATATGAGAATGAAGTAAATTTTAGTTTTATAATAGTCTTCTACATGCTCTTTTAATAGTAATATCTATATAAGAAAACATCTTTAGAGTATTTTCTTGAATTTTCTACTTAATACTTCAAGAAATGTCTGGCGCTGTGGCTCATGCCTGTAATCCTGGCACTCTGGGAGGCCAAGGTGAATGGATTGACTGAGCTCAGGAGTTCAAGGCCAGCCTGAGCAAGAGCAAGACACCATCTCTACTAAAAATAGGAAAATTAGCCAGACATGGTGGCTAGCACCTATAGTCCCAGCTACTTAGGAGGCTGAGGCAAGAGGATCACTTGAGCCCAAGAGTTTGAAGTTGCTGTGAGCTGTGAAGCCACAGACAAACATTCCATGAAACTGAAAATTATGTAGTTTTGTATGGTAATAATTGTTTATTGGTTTGTCTCTTTGCTTTGTATAGGTTTTTCTTGACTTTTTCGAGATTCTGCCTCAAGATATTGAGGCTATCTTTTGAGTTGGGCAAACCCAATCAAATATATTCTAGAGTCGATTCCACTTTATTGCTGAAACCCAATCAAATATATTCTAGGTCAGTTCCACCACCTTACTTATTTACCTTATTAAACATTATAGAATACTTCTATAGTAACTATTTCAAGTTTTTTTTTTTTTTTTTGTAGAGACAGAGTCTCACTTTATCGCCCTGGGTAGAGTGCCGTGGCGTCACACTGCTCACAGCAACCTCCAGCTCTTGGGCTTAAGCGATTCTCTTGCCTCAGCCTCCCTGGTAGCTGGGACTA
>CAUYON010075139.1:0-22882 GCA_963573935.1 Arctocebus calabarensis | reverse complement strand
CCTCAAGCTGTCACCCTGGATAGAGTGCTGTGGCATCACAGCTCACAGCAACCTCCAATTCCTGGGCTCAAGTGAGTCTCTTGCCTCCACCTCCCAAGTAGCTAGGACTACAGGCGCCCACTACAACGCCCAGCCATTTTTTGGTTGCAGCCGTCATTGTTGATTAGTGGGCCTGGGCTGGATTCGAATCCGCCAGCTCAGATGTACGTAACTGGCACCTTAGCCCATTGAGCCACAGGCACCGAGCCTGGCATTTTCTTTTTTTTGAGACAGAGTATTATTTTGTTGCCCTCGGTAGAGTTCTGTGGTGTCACAGCTCACAGCAACCTCAAACTCCTGGACTTAAGTCATTCTCTTGCCTCAGCCTCCCCAGTAGTAGGGACTACAGGCACCTGCCATAAAGCCCGACTATTTTGGCTGTAGTTGTTATTTGGCAGGCCCGGGCTGGATTTGACCTGCCAGCTCTGGTGTACGTGGTTGGCGCCCTAGCTGCTGAGCTACAGGCGCCAAGCCAAAAGCTCTGGCATTTTGAAGTGTCTCTGTGAGGCTGGATTCTTTCCACTCTGCTACCCCTGGCATTGAAGGATGTGCTTTTGAGTCTGAACTACTCTAAGATTTTAACCTCTATATTTCCTCTTTCTACTACATTTCATGAGTGAGGAGGAAAGAAAAGAGCTCCCAAACTCACAATTTTAAACCCTAGCATGTTAAGGTGGTAACAGGAAAGCGAGTGAAGGGAGCACAGTCTGTTAGCCTCACCTGATGACCTGGGTGAGATTCAGTCCCAGAGAAAACAGCACGTCAGTCTTAGCAAACCCAGAACTGTTTAGTCTTGTTTTTAGAGACCCATACTGCAACTTCCTTTGTAGCTTTCAGGAAGTTGTTCGAAGGCTCTCTTTTCTCTCCCCAAAATCCCAGGAATCCATACTTATGATCTCCAGTCCATAGTTTCTCTCTTGGCGGGGCCCACAGGGACACCTCTGTGGGCCCTTTCACCTCTCAGTCTGACCACCAGCCTCAACAGACAGCTGATTCATGATAGGACATGATTTTTATGTTCTCTTTAAGTCCAGTCCAATCTAACAAGTTTAACAATACTTTTGAGCACTTCTGGAATTCTTATTTTTTTTTAGAGACAGAGTCTTACTCTGTCACCCTGGGTAGAGTACTGTGATGTCATAGCTCACAGCAACCTCAAACTCTTGGGCTCAAGCGATCCTCTTGTTTCAGACTCCTGAGTAGCTGGGACTATAAGCACTTGCTACAATGCCACACTAATTTTTCTGTTTTTATTTTAATTATTATTTTTGAGACAGAGTCTCATTCTGTCACTCTGGGTAGAGCGCCATAGCATCAGCCTAGCTCATAGCAACCTCAAACTCCTAGGTTCAAGAGATCCTCCTGCCTCAGCCTCCCCAGTAGCTGGGACTACAGGTGCCCACCACAATGCCCAACTAATTTATCTATTTTTAGTAGAGATAGGGTCTCACTCTTGCTCAGGCTGGTCTTGAACTCCTGAGCTCCCACCTGCCTTAGACTCTAGAATGATAGGATTACAGGTGTGAGTCACCGTGCCTGCCCAACTTGTCTGTTTGTAGTAGAGACAGGGTCTTGCTTTGCTCTGATTGGTCTGCTGAGCTCAGGTGATCCACCCATCTCAGCCTCCCAAAGTTCTTTTTGAGACAGAGTCTTACTATGTTGCCCTCTATAGAGTGCTGTTACATCACAGTTCACAGCAACCTCAAACTTTTGGACTTAAGTGATTCTCGCTGGGACTACGGTATTCACCACAACACCTGGCTATTTTCTGGAGACGGGGTCTTGTACTTGCTCAGGCTGGTCTCGAACTCGTGAGGTCAAGCCATCTACCCAGCTTGGCCTCCCAGAGTTCTAAAATTACAGGCATGAGCCACCTTGCCTGGCTACTTCCAGAATTTTTAAATATCTAAACACTAATCCCAAATTACATTTTTCTAATCTAGGTATAACTTTTCTTTTTTTGAGACAAAGTCTTACTCTCTAGCCCTCTGTAGAGTACATGGCATCATAGCTCACAGCAACCTCAAACTCTTGGGCTCAAGAGATCCTCTTGCCTCAGTTTTTCTATTTTAAGTAGAGATGGGGTCTCACTCTTGCTCCAGCTGGTCTCGAACTCCTGAACTCAAGGAACCTGCCTGTCTTGGCCTCACAGAGTGCTAGAATTATAGGCATAGGTATAACTTATTTTTGGAGCATCAAGTTCTCTTGGAGAGAACACCTTGTGTTTGCTAAAATTGCCTGTGAAATTGATGGATTTTAGCAGGGTTACTTCCCCTTAAAAAACACTCAGTAATACTGAACAGAGCTTACAAACCTAAGTGGAGCCTATCACATTAAACCAGAGGATTTTCTTTTCTTTTTTTTTTTTCAGAGAGAGTCTTACTCTGTCTCCCAGGCTAGAGTGCCATGATGTCAACCTAGCTCATAGCAACCTCAAACTCCTGGCCTCAAGTGATCCTCCTACCTTAGTCTCCTGAGTACCTAGGACTACAGGTGCCTACCACAATGCCCAATTCATTTTTCTATTTTTAGAGGCAATAGGGTCTTTCTCCTGCTCAGGCTGCTCTTGAACTCCTGAGCTCAAGGGATTCCTCCTGCCTTGGCCTCCCACAGTGCTAGGACTACAGGTGTGAACCACTATGCTGGCCTCAATCCAGGGATTTAAATTTTAGCATCACACTGAGAACCTGAGTTGGTTTTTTCCATGAAATGAGACTTTCAGCTGAGGCTGCAGAATATTTTAATGTCCTCTCTTTCCATAGTTTAGAGATGTTATTATACTTGATGAAAGGATAGCCAGGACTAGTGACTCCATGTGACACGCCTGAACAATGTCAGCACTTCAAAATGGAAGAAAATAAAACACAGAGAAACAGGCATATCAAATAATCAGTAACAGAGACAGAACTCAAAGCCCAAACTCTCAATTCACACTCCTAATTGTGATCACTTATGCCTTGGGGGAATTCCTGACCTTCCATTGCACTACCAGTGTTCAGCCTCTAAGGCTCCAAAGCTATGCCACAGGAAGAGGAAAATACACTCACTGTATAAAGTTCAGCCCTGTCAACTTAGGGCTCAGAACCCCATACATCTTTTTTCAGCCATTCCAGGGAAAACAGAGCCTTTCAAAACAATCAGGCATGCAAAATTCAAACTGCACAGCATTCCAGACCAATCTAGTCCCTACCATTGAGGGTGGAACCGCACTGGCTTTAGAGGGTTGAGACAACACCATTTAGCAGGCCTTCCCATCTCTATTTCCTATGATTCTGCAGGATGTTCAAGGTCAGAGGTTAAAATCCAACTGGGTAAATGGATGTGGCAGAAGACTCCCCATGGCAGAAGGAGAAGGAAAATAAATGTCCTACCTGCTCCACGCGGCAGAGCTTATCTACGGTGCCTTGGTAATGCTTCATACAGTCCTCAGCAAGGTGCAGGTGGGTGGAGTACTAGGAAAAAGCATAAGGGAGTTTGGGAATGAGGAATGAATCATGGATTCATGCAAGATCTACCGAGTACTTAATGTGTACAAAACATTGCTAGGGTCCAGACACAGTGGCTCACACCTGTAATCCTAACATTCTGGGAAGCTGAGGTGGGTGGATCCCTTGAGCTCAGGAGTTAGAGACCAGCCTATGCAGGAGTAAAGAACCTGCCTCTACTAAAAATAGAAAAACTAGCCAGGGGTGGTGGCAGGTGCCTGTAGTTCCAGCTACTTGGGAGGCTGAGGCCAGATCACTCAAACCTAGGAGTCTGAGGTTGCTGTGAGCTATGATACTACGGCACTCTACCCAGGGCAACACTGTAAGACTTTGTCTCAAAAACAAACAAACATGGCTCGGTGCCTGTGGTTCAACGGGCTAAGGCGCCAGCCATGTACACCTGAGCTGGGGGGTTTGAATCCAGCCTGGGCCCGCCAAGCAACAATGACGGCTGCAACCAAAAAATGGCTGGGCGTTGTGGTGGGCGCCTGTAGTCCCAGCTCCTTGGGACTGAGTAGCTGAGGACTGAGATTGAGGCAGGAGACTCACTTGAGCCCAGGAATTGGAGGTTGCTGTGAGCTGTGATGCCCAGCACTCTATCCAGGGTGACAGCTTGAGGCTTTGTCTCAAAACAAACGAATATTATATAGCCATCACAAAGTAGGAAATGTTACATGGCAGAAGCAAGGGAGAACCACCTTCTAAAAGAGTTAAGAGAAAGAAGAAATCCTTTATGAGGGGAGGGTGGTATAATGGGTTTACCATGTGTCCATAAATTCTTTGTTCGCTTCCTTCCAGGAGGTGGGGTTTAATTTGCCTCAACTTGAGTGTGGACTGGATTTAGCAACTTGCTTCTACACTTGATCTTAGCCAAAAGGCCAAGAAGTGATAGCAACTTGCTTCTAACAGTGTGGAGGAAAGAACACTGTGTGATGTTTGAGATCAGGACATGCAAGACACCGTGGCTCCTGTCTGTGCCCTCTGGCTCTCAGATCACTGTCTGGGGAAAGCCAATAGCCATGTTTTAAGGACACCCAGGCAGCCCCATGGAGGGGCTCATGGGGCAGGGAACAGAAGAGGCCTCCTGCCAAAACAGGGGAATAGGAAGGATAAAGAAAAAGAAAGATGAAGAGGAAAAAACAAAGTAATAAGAAATAAGCTGCTTATCCGAGCCTTTTACTCTTTTCTATCAAAAATTAAGGATGAGGCTCGGTGCCTGTGGCTCAAAGGGCTAAGGCTCCAGCCACGTGCACCTGAGCTGGCAGGTTCGATTCTAGCCCAGGCCCGCCAAACAACAATGATGGCTACAACCAAAAAATGGCCAGGTGTTGTGGTGGGCGCCTGTAGTCACAGCTACTTGGGAGGTGGAGGCAAGAAACTCGCTTGAGCCCAGGAATTGGAGGTTGCTGTGAGCTGTGATGCCACAGCACTCTATCCAAGGTGACAGCTTGAAGCTTTGTCTCAAAAAAAAAAAAAAAAGATGACTAAAATTCCATGGATTTCAACAAAAAGCAGTAGGGCTTTGAGATATTTGAGATTTTCTGTAGCTGTTTACACTCACAGTTCAGATACAGTGGTGACTGGGATCACCATACCTTGCTGAGCTCTTTCTGGTACTGGGGCATCTTCTTCAGCATCTGGGACAGGTCTCGCATGGTGGTCTGTATGGGAAACAAAGGAACATGGGGTATCACTCCATCTTATAAGGCTTCATAAGGCTTGTGGTGCAGGATGAGACAGCCACCTACACTAAAGTTCCCAAATGCATTTTCTGTAACTCTCAAAATGAATCTGTGAAAAGACTGTGCTTGTTTACATTCTAGGCCTCTAGTTCAAAAAATTTTTGACCTGGTTCAGCACCTGTGGCTCAGCGGGCTAAGGCGCCAGCCACTACACCTGAGCTGGTGGGTTCGAATCCAGCCCTGGCCTGCCAAACAACAATGACGGCTGCAACCAAAAAATGGCCAGGCGTTGTGGCAGGCGCCTGTAGTCCCAGCTACTTGGGAGGCGGAGGCAAGAGACTTGCTTGAGCCCTGGAATTGGAGATTTCTGTGAGCTGTGATGCCACAGCACTCTATTGAGGGTGACAGCTTGAGGCTCTGTATCAAAAAAAAAAAAAAAATTTTTTTTTTTTTTTTGACCCAAATACCATGAGTGTCTCACAGGTTGGGAACTGACCTCTGAAGTCTAGCGAGTATGTTTTATTCTATTCTTACTGGACTAGAAAGTTGTTGAGAGCATAATTCTTGTTGAGAGAAAAGAAGATTTGTCTTCTATGCACTGCCTTTCTGCATCCTCAGAGCAAGCAGTCTTGGCATCGGGTGTGGATTTCCTGCCAGCAGAAAGGTTGTGCTGTGTAGGTAGGAGGAACACAGGCAGAGGGTTACAGAGGGTGGAATCTGCACTGTGATAGGCGAGATGGGTCCACAGTCCTCCTTTCTGTGTGACTCATTTAATCCCATTCATTTAACCAACACAAATTTATTGAATTATTACTACATGCCAGGCATTATTAGGTACTGGAGATGCAAGGACAAAAAATTTAAAAAAATAAAGAAAGAATTTCTGTTTCACGGAGCTTAACATCTAGCAGAGGAGCCAGACAAACAAGGTGCCACAAAAGAGCTGAGGGGTTCTCCAGATGGTACACAAGGCAGAAGCACCTAACTAGTTGGTGGGGGATGGAGGAGGAGGGTTTCAATGCCTAAGCCAAACAATCTGGCAAGGACTGAGGCAAGAGAACTCTGACTGACTAGAAAAAGGTAGGCAGGCAAGGGGGAAGGCACAGGTGAGACTAGACAGGTGTTGAGGGGCTCATGACCTGAGCCTTGGAAGTCCTATGTGAGAGAGTGTGTATGTCTGTGTGAGAGTGAGAGTGTGGGAGGGGGGTTACTCTAAGGGGAACCAGAGTGACTAAATGGTTTTAAGCACAGGAGTAATGCAACCAGAGATGCACCTGGGTAAGTCCACCTCCCTGGATTAAGATGGATACGCTACCTCTAAAGAACAGTTGATAAGGAGCAGCCTGGGTAAGGTAGGTTATAAATTCTGATTCCACCACAAGCTAAAAGAAAGTCTTACAGTTCTTTTGCTTGAAAATGAAACATGATCCCCTATAGTAAACACTAATCCACAGAGTAACAAAAGCAGGTCTCTTTGTCAGGACTCCAGATCTGAGTTTTCAATGTAAAAAATAAGACAAAATGATAGTCAATGGAGAGGGAATCTGACCTAACTCACTAGTCCTATCCTATGCCTAGAAGGATTCTTTCTACTCTCAGACAGAAAGTGCATCTGAGCATTGACATGGGTTTACCTTGTCTCCAGTATTCATTCTCTTGCTAGAAGAAAAATCTTTCAGAGACCGGGTTACTTCCCTGGAAAATGAAAGGAGGCTAAGTTCCACAGCAACACCAAAAGCTTTGCAATAGATGCTACATGAGCCATGTAATATTATTCCTTTAGGACTGTATGATGACTCTTCTTGCCAGTAGGTAGGCATTTAAAGTGATTTTCTCAGAGAAGAGAGATACATCAATTTTGTATTTAATATTCTAAACCAGTGATCTCCAGAGGGTACCAACAGATGATTTGATTCAAAAAGGAAAAAGAAAATATTAGAACACCTATTTATTTTATCTCATTCTTTTCAAATTTGTTTCAACATACATAATTAATATCTAAAAAATATACATATATATGTTGTAAGTATATAATTTAGTACACTAAAGTATATATTAATTCCCAAGTATGTTTAATTATCAGAAACATGGGTTATTTAATTTACTTATTTATTTGAGACTGAGTATCACCCTGGGTAGAGTGCTGTGGCATCATAGCTCACAGCATCCTCAAACTCCTGGGTTCAAGCAATCCTCCTGCCTCAGTCTCTGGAGTAGCTGGGACCACAGGCAGCTGACACTATGCCTGACTAATTTTTTCTATTTTTAGTAGGGACTGGGTCTTGCTCTTGCTCAGGCTAGTTTCAAACTCCTAAATTCAAAGGATCCTCCCACCGTGGCCTCCCAGAGTGCTAGGATTACAGGCATGAGCCACTATGCCCAGACTGTGAGTTACTTTTTTTTTTTTTTATTGTTGGGGAATCATCGAGGGTACAATGAACCAGGTTACACTGCTTGTGTTTGCTGGACTGTAAGTTATTTTTTAATGATGAGTAGTCAAAAGAGTCTAGAGACCACATCTCTAAATAACAGAACTAAAGCTGTGTTATTTTCTCACTCCTCCTTATAAATTTCCTGAGTGTAGGAAACTTAGTACAATAAATCATACATTAATTCTCCAAGTATGGCTTCTAGTAATTAAACATATGTGGGGAATTAATATATGCTTTATTGTACTAAGTTATTAACATAGTTAGTTTCATACTAATAAAATCATTAACATGTCTTTCTGAAAAAGCAGAATTGTTATCTACAGTTTAAAGGTCTTAAATAATGCTTAAATATTAGAAACATTCTGAAACATTTTCAGGGCAAAGTAGGATTCAGCATATAGACATCAGTTCTTGCTCAGAAATTGGAGGTAAGAACAGAAAAGGCCGTATACCAGCTGTACAAACCAAGCTGTACATACCTTTTAATGGAATAAACTAGCTGTGAGAGTGACACATAGTCTTAATACAAGATGAATTTCCCTACTTCATGAAGCTGGAGTAGCTCAAGCTTAGAGAACAGAAGGGTTTTATCACTATCAGACAGCATGCCAGTGACCCCGCCAAAGAAACAATTCACTCTCTGATGAGCTTCCCCAAGTCACCCAGAGTGCACTCATGATCAACAGCAACTGGGGAGAAGGGTGAGGAAAGTGCTCTTACTGGGACACCTCCGCGATGTGCTTGTGGCGTAGCGCCATCCATAGGTCGTCATCCTCATCCAGGAGCACCTCCTTCACCCGCGCCTCTCCAATGCCGCTCGTCTCATACCTGGAGAGGAGGCAAGAGTAAGGTGAAGCACGTTGTCACCACAACATTCACAGGACCCCTTAACAAGAACAGCAGGTCACAACCCTCAACTCACAGTCTTCAGCTGTCAGACATTTACACAAAGGCTTCACAGAAAGCCCCTGACCATGTGAAGTGTCGGTCAGGTCTGCTGTGTCAGCACTAACGTGGGCTGCAATTCCCTGGGCAGAAGACACTCACAGCTCTAATCAAAGGCAATCAACCTGAAATTGTCTTAAATCTTCAGGTTTGGCTGATAAAAGCTCCACCTGAGCCACTTGGTATTGGCAAGGAGTCAGGTTATGTGTGGCTTTGCAATGACTAAGGAAGGGCAAGGACTCTATTTGTCCCTTTCTGGGATGCCATTCTTAGGTATGTGGTACCTAAAGAGCTGTTTCATGAGAACAGCTAATCAGCACACTGTTACATGAGAAATCGTAACAGCTGGAGGAAGCAAGAATCACAGGTACCAGAAGGGACTATAGCTGAGATTCACTTACACTTTTAGAATCTTCATTTGGAAACCACTATCTTTATGATCATTATTATAAAATAAATAACATGAGAACAATGTCTATTCTCATACAATGTCTGGTTCCACAAAAAGAAAAACTAGTTTTTAGAAACTGAGTTTCTGATGATTGTTACTAAGAAAAAAATATATTTTTTTTATAATAAAGCAAATAGCTGCTCTGCAAAGAAACTCTCTCTTGTTGGTATATTTTATCATCGTATTCCTTTCTTTTATTTTAGAGACAGGGTACTGCTCTGTCACCCAGGCTGGAGTACAGTGGTGTGATCATAGCTTACTGAGCTCAAGCAATCCTCCTGCCTCAGGCTCCCAAGTAACCAGGAATACAGGCATGCACCATGACACCAGGTTAATTTTTTTTACTTTTTGTAGAGACGGGGGTCTTTCTATGTTGCTCAGGCTGGTCAAAACTCCTTGCCTAAAGGTGAGAGAGGACACCCAAGAATTCTCAAGGAGACCACAAGGATACACCTGCAGGGTCCTCTCCATGGTGACTCAGCTCTTGGGAATTTGTAGACTTAACTTCCTGGAACTTGGAAATTTCCACTTCTGTGAAATCCTGTAATTCTGTGGGGACTGGAATGGCATCTACTGCTTGATTCTAACTGGCCAATGAAAAAGGTACCTATGGGCTCGGCGCCTGTGGCTCAGCGGGCTAAGGCGCCAGCCACATACACCTGAGCTGGCGGGTTCGAATCCAGCCCCGGCCCTTCAAACAACAATGACGGCTGCAAGCAAAAAATGGCCGGGCGTTGTGGCGGGTGCCTGTAGTCCCAGTTACTTGGGAGGCAAAGGCAGGAGACTCGCTTGAGTCCAGGAATTGGAGGTTTCTATGAGCTGTGATGCCACGGTACTCTATCCAGGGTGACAGCTTGAGGCTTTCAAAGAAAAAAAAAAAAGAAAAGAAAAGAAAAAAAGGTACCTATGGACCTTTGGGTTGGAACTTTTTGAATGAAATTAAAAAAGGGAAAGACCAAGCCAGTTGGGAAGCATGGCCACTTGGAATTATTCTATGCCATAAGCTCCTGACTGGTGTATAAAGCCCTTCCTCTTATAAACATGGTGTTTGGGTGCTCTTTCTCTCCATTGGGCCTCATCTTCCTGCAACAAAGGGATCCCCCTACCTCTGTCTCCTAAATGCTCACATTACAGGTATGAGCTACCTCACCCAGCCCATCATTTCATGATCTGTAATTAAGTTTCAACTCTGAATAAGATATACACACACAAAAAATTCAACATACTCTAATAAAATATCCAAGCAGGCTATGATGACTGTGAACTGGGAGCTAAAGATCTAAAGTTCTTGGCCTCCCTAAAAGGGACATGAGTTTCCACCTAGAAATGCCATGTGGATTTAGGGAACACACAGAAAAGTTCACAGGCTTATTTGCAAGACTGTATCAATCCACCCTCTTTTCCTAGGATTAAAAGTGTCCTTTTTCTTTCTTTCTTTCTTTTTTTTTTTTGAGACAGAGCCTCAAGCTGTCACCCTAGGTAGAGTGCCGTGGCATCACAGCTCACAGCAACCTCCAGCTCCTGGGCTCAAGCGATTCTCCTGCCTCTGCCTTCCAAGTAGCTGGGACTGCAGGTGCCTGCCACAATGCCCGGCTATTTTTTGGTTGCAGCCATCATTGTTCTTTGGTGGGCCCAGGCTGGATTCAAACCCGCTAGCTCAGGTGTATGTGGCTGGCGCTTTAGCTGCTTGAGCCACAGGCACCGAGCCAAAAGTGTCCTTTTTCTTAAGCCAGAGGGGTTTTGGTTCATTTGCAAAGCTGCAGTCCCCTGGTGTCTGTGACATGATACTTACTTGTATACATCATTTTCAATAGGAAGCAAATCGTAACTCATAGCCTGAAAAGTCAACTCATGAAGCACAGGAGAGCTGGGGTCAAAGCCTCGGTCCAAGATCAGGAGCTGAGAGCGCGCCTTGTCTGGGCCCTGCGGGGAAACAGGCAGATGCCTCAACAGCTACTCCTATAACTCCAACTTCTCCTACCAAGCTATAAGAATACTAATAAATACCACATGAGACTCTGATGTTTCTGTTTCACAATGAGGGCACTTTGAAGCAGATCTGAAACTGTCCTAGGAGCTGAAGTGAATTTATATATGTAGGAAAGCTGCCTAGGTTCAACTACAAAATGGGATAACCAACCACTGAGAGTGCCAGGGGCTGAAGAGGTTCTCAGGACCCAGGACTTTCAGTTTTAAGACCCAGGTAGTGATAGAACAGCTCTGGATCTTGATTGTAGTGGTGGTTATATTCATCTATAGAAGTGGTAAAACTACTCAGAACTGTACCCACATCAAGTACATGGAAAAACTAGTACAATTTGAATGGGGTTTGAGATTGTACCAATGTCAACTTTCTGGTTTTGCTGTTATTTTACTCCTGGGAGTTTCCCAGAATGTGGGATAATCAGAGTTGAAACTGGGGAACAGAAACAGGCTGGTCCTTGGCTATACTGCATATGTCTGGCTCACCCTTTCCTAGGAGCTTTGGCATTTCACTGGAGCCAGTCTCCAGGAACAGCCATGCCCATGTTTGCTCTGTGAGCAACTGAACTGAGCTCTCCTTGGGATTGTCACACAAATGCTGTGTCCCTTGGTAAGAGAACCATGTGATCCAAGCCAAACTTACCTCCCCCATTGTTGGGTCATCAGCTTTATAGGCATCAAGCTTGTCCTGAATTAGCTGAGCCAGCAAGGCATTGTCCTTGTATTCCCTGACAAAGGAGGAATGACACGGTGTGAACCACCCATGTACCAAACAGTGGTACCCACTACCCCCAACCCCAAGGGAAGTAGGACAGTACAGGGAGCGCAGGGAAGACGTGGGCATGTTAGTTATAATGAGAATACGTTCATATATCACATGTATAATTTAAAAGGAAAAGCAAAATAAAATACCCAGCTCATGCCGTGGCGCCTATAGCTCAGCGGCTAGGGCACCAGCCACATACACTGAAGCTGGCAGGTTCGAACCCAGCCTGGGCCTGCCAAATAACAATGACAACTACAACCAAAAATAGCCAGGCGTTGTGGTGAGTGCTTGCAGTCCCAGCTACTTGGGAGGCTGAGGCATAAGAATCGCTTAAGTCCAAGAGTTTGAGGTTGCTGTGAGCTGTGACGCCACAGCACTCAGCACTCTACCAAGGGTGACATAGTGAAACTCTGTCTCAGAAAACAAAAAACAAACAAACAAAAAAACGCTCAGTTCAGTCATCTAAATAGAAACAGAAGGAGTCTTCCCAATAAGCCACCACTCCTGACTGTTCACCCATCTCCCATGACCAGGGCTTTGAGCCTGACCCACATGACTCTCACTCCCCTCAATTCACATTTTGTTAGCAAGTGACATTCCAGCTGGCACAGCCAGAATGGTATGAATAAGAACCTTAGAAAATATTTTTTAATTTTATTTATCTTTTTGCAGTTTTTTGGTTGGAGCTGGGTTTGAACCTGCCACCTCCGGCATATGGAGCTGGTGCTCTACTCTTTTGAGCCATAGGCACCGCTCAATTTTTTTTTTTTGAAACAGAGTCTCCTTTGTCACCCTAGAGTGCATCGCAGCTCACAGCAACCTCAAACTCTTGAGCTCAAGTGATTCTCTTGCCTCAGCCTCCCAAGTAGCTGGAACTACAGGTACCCGCCATAATACTCAGCTATTTTTAGAAATGGGGTCTTGCTCTGGCTCAGGCTGATCTCAAGCTCCTGAACTCAGGCAATCCACCTGCTTCAGCCTCCCAGAGTAGTGGGATTACAGGCATGAGCCACCATGCCCGGTTGAGTGAGAACCTTTCCCATGGCGAGTCTATGGTACTCCCTGGGTCCCACTTGACTTGATGGGATGGGTGAGTGCTGCCCACCACCTGGCCAGCCTGCACCAAACTGGGCTCCCACCCTCTGTCAGGAAATCTGCCAGGGTCCTATGTCTTAAGTGCCACCAGGCTTTTGTCAGTGAGTGCCAATAATGGAAAGAAGCCAGGCTCTGTGGCAGCCCAGGGAGGTGTTTTGCTATAACCATGAGTCCCCACAGGCAATGAAGCAATGGGCTAGGCCTGGTACCCCCAGGCTCCCAATCACCTTGGCTCAAAGCAATGGCAGCTATAAACCTTCCTGCCTTATCCCTAACCTGTCTGCTGTTCCCATGTTGGGCAGAGTCTACCATTGCACTCTCAAGGATCCTATCCTCACCTGTCACTCTATGTCTGGGCCCTTCGCTCCCCCTGCAGTGGCCTTCTGCTTAGCCTCCTCCTTGCCCTGACTCCCGTTCACACTCCCACCTTCATGCTCCCAGAGCACTGCGGTCACTGCCCTGTCCCAATCCCCCAGAGGTGTCACAGGCTATCCAATGAAGGACATAATCCCAAACCAAGAGGCGTTCAAGGCCTCTCAAATCTCATCTCATTTTACTACTCTACACAGAAACTATGCTGAACCACCCATACCAATGGCAAGAACCAAATGTGCACACAAAATGCCATCCCCTCTCTTCTCTACTGGTCTATCATCACCTCTATTTTGAAGCTTCTTTTACTCATCTTCAACTGAAGGGCCCTTCTCCCTACTTTGGTTACCCTAAGGCACTTGGCCTGGCCTGGCCTATAGAGTTGAGGCCACAGGAGCACCTTTCCTGGGCACAGATGATGACCAACCCTATCAACCCAGGGTCTATGTCTTCAGTTTCAAGTCCCCCAGCACTCAGTAAGCGAGGAGCGAATGTCTTTATGAAATCTTAGGAATATGTCTTTCAGGGAATTATTCTCTTTGTATCATATCTTACTCTGAAATATCTTTTAGAAAGATGATATTTGTTTTTAAAGACTAGGAAGAGGCTTGGCACCCATAGCTCACCGGCTAGGACACCAGCCACATACACCGAAACAGGAGGGTTTGGAACCCAGCCCAGGCCCGCTAAACAACAATGACAACTGTAACAGAAAAATAGCCGGGCATTGTGGTGGGCGCCTGTAGTCCCAGCTACTTGGGATGCTGAAGCAAGAGAATCACTTAAGCCCAAGAGTTTGAGGTTGCTGTGAGGTGTGATGCCATGGCACTCTACCCAGGGTGACATAGTGCAATTCTGTCTCAATAAATAAATAAATGAAGATTAGGAAGAGATTAAAAACTATATGAAACCTGATTGTAGTTGCATAGGGGTTCAACTTCCAGTTAGTTAATAACTGAATGTATATATATTTATGCTTTTATATTTATATTTTCTGTTCACTATAGAATTTAAAAGATTAACAAAACCATTGGAAGAATCATTTTAAGTGAGGGACCCTCAAATCTTGACCCCTTCCTCCTTTTTTTCTTTTTGATACAGCATCTCACTCTGTACCTGCCAGTAGAGTGCCATGCCATCAGTCCAGCTAACAGCAACCTCAAACTCCTGAGCTCAAGTGATCCTCTTGCCTTAACCTCCTGAATAGCTGGGACTACAGGTGCCCACCACAATATCTGGCTAATTTTTCCATTTTTAAAAAATTTTTTATTATTTATTTATGTTTTGTAGAGACAGAGTCTCACTTTATCGCCCTCAGTAGAGTGCTGTGTCATCACACAGCTCACAGCAACCTCCAGCTCTTGGGCTTAGGTGATTCTCTTGCCTTAGTCTCCTGAGTAGCTGGGACTACAGGCGCCCGCCACAACATCCAGGTATTTTTTTGTTGCAGTTTGGCCGGGGCGGGGTTTGAACTTACAACCCTCGGTATATGGGGCCGGTGCCCTACCCGCTGAGCACAGGCGCTGCTCCATTTTTTTTTCAGTAGAGACAAGGTCTCACTCTTACTCAGGCTAATCTCAAACTCCTGAGCTCAAGCAATTCACCCTTCTTGGCCACCCAGAGTGCTAGGATTACAGCCTTGCCCCTTTTGACATAGCTGCTGGGGTAGCCTTAATGACAGAAGGGTCTGGGCCAGTTCCTTGGGCACACATGGGATGCCACTCGAGGCAGACTGGTACGCTGCCTTACCCCCGGTACCGCACTGCAGGGTACTCCTTCAGGGTGGCACACAGAGTTGCAATCTGCTCTGCCAGACGCTCCAATATGGGGTTCTTCATCTGAGCCTTGTGGGGACTGTAGAAACTTTGGAAAGAGTCTGCAGAGTCTAAGGAATACACCTAAGGAGGAGAAGAAAATATATATGGTGAACTGGTAGAGTATATGATGAACTGGCCCTGGTAGTGAGTCCGCAGAACATGTCCCTGTCTATTCTACAAATATGTGCTGGGGGCCTGCCACGTGCCAGGCAATGTGCTAAACACTTGAAAACTACAAGTGACGAAAGCATCCCTGTTCCTAAGGAGTCTGCCATCCCATAGAAGGAAGATAAGAAACATAATGAAAAGAGAATTGCGTAGTATTGAAAACAGGGTAAATATATGAGAAAGTAACAGAGCAGGGCAGGAATGCCCATGAGGCTGGATAGAGAAGACACTAAGACTCACTGTGAGGGTGACATCTGAGCAAGGGCTTGAGGGAAGTAAGGTGATTATTGCCAGCAGGGGACTTCCATGTGGAAGAAACAGCACCATAGACCTCGGGCCAGCGTGTGCCTAGGGTGTCTGGTGAACAGTGACAAGGCCAGGAGCAGAGCAGGAGAGATTAGTGTAAGACTCCACAGACCACTGTAAGCTTAGTTTTTCATAAATAAGAGGCAAGCTGGATTCTATGCTGTGACAGTAAGTAAACAAAGAACCTTTTTATAGATTTAATAATATATTCTCCTCAGTAGTGTTCTAAGTATTTTTCTTTCTTTCTTTTTTTTTTTTAGAGATAGAGTCTCACTTTATCGCCCTTGGTAGAGTGCCATGGGGGTCACAGCTCACAGCAACCTCTAACTCCTGGGCTTAGGCAATTCTCTTGCCTCAGCCTCCTGAGCAGACAAGCGCCCATCACAATGCCCGGCTATTTTTTTGTTGCAGTTTGGCCATGGCTGGGTTCAAACCCGCCACTCTTGGTATGTGGGGCCGGTGCCCTACCCACTGAGCCATAGGTGCTGCCCACAAGTATTTTTCTTTTCTTTTTTTTGGTGGAGGGAGAGATCTGGAAGTTTAAAATTCCCTCTTACATGATTGATTATATGAGTAATCAGTATTCTCTCAAGTTCTCACTTACGTAAACTACCCTTATCTTCTAAAAAATCTGATATTTAAAAAAGAGTAAATGACTGCCTTAAAATTCCTAAAATATAATATGGTTGAATAATAAAGTTTGATTTTGTTCAATCCAAGTGGAGATGGAACACTCAGGGATAAAAATTCTGCCCTCAAAAAGGAAACCGCCTTTAGCCTCAGTGAGAAGGGAGATTGTCTTTAAATGCTCACATGGCACCTTTCCCATCCCTCCTTTACTAAGAATAGGTCACTCTCTGGTGCCTGGAGACTGCTCTATAAAGATTTAACATACCACAATAATCTTTTAGTTTCACAAAATGCAAGTAATTCCTGATATTTTTGTTTCTTTGTTTGCTAGGAAAAGATATTTAACCTATCTTTTTAAAATACTAAGACTAATTTTGTATATTCTCTCACAATCAGCTTCACCTTAACAACTCAGTTTTTGTACTAAGGGAAGAGCTTTGCTGCCCTGGCATCTGGCACTTGACGTGTTAATGGCTATGACGAAGGCCACCATCTGTTCTTTCAGTACATGACAAGCTGAGGTTATCTCCACATGAAAACAGTCTCCTTTGCAACAGATGGGATGCTTCTGAGCCCTTCCTCACGCTCCTTCTGTGCTTCTTTTTGGATTGGCTACTTTTTTGATTATTCAAGGAATCAGCCGATAGGAGTGAACACCCAGAGAGCAAGAAAAGGAAGGCACAATGGTTGTTAAGAATCAGAAATTACTAAAGAGTAAGAAGAAGGCAGAGAGCAGACCTACAGAGTGCTATTTCCATTAAATAAACATCCATTTACAACACCTCATCTGGCAAATGAGCATGTGATACCATCCCTCCACTACTCTCTTTATTACACCATGACCCACCCTCTCAGGGCTCCTGATAAAATGACTAAAATATAGACTTTCTATGCACCCTTACTCAGCCTCACCTGGGATTCATATGGAAGAAATGCAATGTTGATTTCCGTCAGAGTTTTGATCACTTTTGCAGCTCGAGATTTTACCAGCTCATTAAACAGGGCATCTGGACAAGCTGCAAGAATCAAAAAAAGCAATCAGCTTTCCTGTCCACTTGCTGGTTCACTGAAAGGCTGTACATATCCAGTGGATTCCTTATTTATAAGGTGCAGTGGCTATCATCACAGCTCGCTGCAACCTCCAACTCCTGGGCTCAAGTAATCCTCCTGCCTTAGCTTCATGAGTAGCTGGGACTATAGGCTCATGACACCACACTCACCTATTTTTTTTTCTGTTTCTGGTAGAAATGGGGATCTTGC
Source organism: Arctocebus calabarensis (assembly GCA_963573935.1). Lineage (NCBI taxonomy): Eukaryota > Metazoa > Chordata > Mammalia > Primates > Lorisidae > Arctocebus > Arctocebus calabarensis. The sequence continues at coordinate 5,451 of CAUYON010075139.1, read as the reverse complement.
TCTTGCTCAGAACTCTTAACTCTCTTAAACTCCTGACCTCAAGTGATTCTCCTGCCTTAACCTCCCAGAGTGCTAGGATTATAGGTATAACCCACCACATCTGGCCTTTATAAGGATTTTCAAAAGGTAACTAAAGAAATTCATTCCATCCCCAAACACCCAATACCTCTTCAGTATAAAAGCAATGTAAAACCACCTGCATGACCTTCGACATATTGCAGAAACAAATGGCAATCATGAATGAGTGATAGAGCTAATTAAAGGTATTTTCTTTTTTCTTTTTTTTTTTTGAGACAGAGGCTTGAGCCGTCACTCTGGGTAGAGTGCTGTGGCGTCATAGCTCACAGCAACCCAAAACTCTTGGGCTTAAGAGATTCTCTTGCCTTAGTCTTCCAAGCAGCTGGGACTACAGGTGCCTGCCACAACACCCAGGTATTTTAGGGTTGTAGTTGTCACTATTGTTTGGCAGGCCCAGGTTGGATTCAAAAGCGCCAGCTTTGGTGTATGTGGCTGGTGCCCTGGCCACTAACCTATAGATGTTGAGCCTAAAACTATTTTCTGATACCAAAGAAAGGAAGGACAAAAATAGAAGAAATTAAAAAGGCATAAGAGAAGGCCTTTAATATAAACAAACACCACATATCTAACATGTTAATGATAAATGAAATAAGAAAGAACAATAAAACCATTGGGAAATGTTGATGCAAGTACTTCTCCGAGAACCTTAAAAAGCTCAGCTAGAGAGGAGTCCCAGTATGGTAGGAGAACCATGATTCTCAGTGATGTTCCTGGACCAAATGATTTTAGGTTCCCAGAAACATGTATTAGATTATTATTATTGTTACTATTACTATACTTGTTATACTATTACCTTTTTTTTTTTTTTTGCATTTTTTGGTCGGGGCTAGGTTTGAACCAGCCATCTCTGGAATATGGGACCAGCGCCCTATTCCTTTGAGCCACAAGCGCCACCCTATTATATATATATATTTTTGAGAAAGCGTCTCAAGCTGTCACCCTGGGTAGAGTGCTGTGGCGTTACAGCTCACAACAACCTCCAACTCTTGGGCTCAAGCATCCAGTGGCCTTAGTTTTTCTATTTTTAGTAGAGACAGGGGTCTCGATTTTGCTCAAGCTGGTCTCAAACTCGTGAGGTCAAGCAAACCACCCAGCTCCTCCTCCTCTGTCTCCTAGAGTGCTGGGATCACAGGCATGAGCCACTGCTCCCAGTCTTTGGATCAGTTTTATTAAAGCCATCTACCTGTTCTCTTTGTTATACATATTCAAATACTGTAAAATTATTCTTTGCTACCCTTTCTATGTTCTCAGTGGTGAGTGTTATAGGGGTCAGTTCTAGACAGAATGCTGGTGAATTACTACTGTTACACTCTATTTAGCTATCCGGTCACCTTATCTCTCTCTGCTTCTCCACTAGAATCCTCAAACTCCTAGATTCAAGAAATAAGAAATAAGAAAGCTAATTCCAAGGCAAGGATATAGGTTCTATCTAATCCAAGGACCACTGAATTGGAATATCTTTGTACATAAAATATTGATGGAAATACCCTACAGTTTACAGTGATATCTGGAAGTCTATACAATGAAAAACCAAGGCAAGCATCAGGAGGAATCCTCCCAGCATTAAACCCTTTTAGTCCTAGAAAAGGAGCTTGGCGTGCTACTTGTCATCAGGAAGGACAGCATGATCTAGCAGGTTTGTATTTGTATGCATTTATTTTGTCTCTTAATCAATTTATCTTCTGAAACAGAAGAACAGGACAAGCGTGGTTAACAACCCGTTTCTTCCTTATTGACCTGCCTTGATTTTGACTCAGCCTACTTGTGCAGAGATGCTAACCTGCCCAGCAGGTGGGCAGCTCACAGCTATACTTACAGTCAGTGAAGAAGACATGTGCAGCCCGATATTTAGCAGTTGGTGGGTCCTTAAAGTCATTGATGAGAGAGTGGACAGACTGTAGACAGAGAAAAAGAGAGGGACCTGAGCCCAACTTTAGAAGCAAATAGAACCTGTATCTGAACTAAGTTAAATCCAAGCTGCCTTCAAGCTACTTACACAAAATAGCAGGAGACTTTTGGTGTCTGATTCTAACACTCATATTCTGCCATAACCAAGTTCTGAGGACTAAAAAACTAGGATTATGTCACAGCTTAAATGAACAAAGGCCTTCTTAGCTTATTCCAGAATGACAATGTTAGTTCTTTGGAGCTACTCTAAGAGGTGCCTAAGAACCACAAAAAGGTAAACTGCCCAGAAACCCTTCAAGATATTTTTATATATGTATAATTAAATTAAATTAAATTAATTAAAAAATTTTTTGAGATAGGGGCTCACTCTCTTGTCCAGGTTAGAATGCTATGGTGTCAGCCTACAGTTTGACACCTCAAACTCCTAGATTCAAGTGATCTTCCTGCCTCAGACACCCAAGGAGCTGAGACTATAGGTGCCTGCCACCACACCTGGCTAATTTTTTCTATTTTTATTTTATGATTATTATTATTTTTTTTTTGGAGAGACAGAGCCTCACTTTATTGCCCTCGGTAGAGTGCCATGGCGTCATACAGCTCACAGCAACCTCCAACTCCTAGGCTTAGGCGATCCTCTTGCCTCAGCCTCCTGAGTAGCTGGGACTACAGGCGCCCACCACAACACCTGGCTATTTTTTTGTTTTGTAGTTTGGCCGAGGCCAGGTTTGAACCTGCCACCCTCGGTATATGGGGCCAGTGCCCTACTAATTGAGCCACAGGCGCCACCCCATTTTTTTCTATTTTTAGTAGAAACAGGTCTTGTTCTTGCTCAGATTAGTCTTAGACTCATGAGCAATCCTCCTACCTCGGCCTCCCCCAGTGCTAGGATTACAGACCAGGAGAATCACACTGATGAAGTTCTGGCAACTTAGTTGCATCTGCAGAAACTTGTATGCAACTTGTATGTTTTCAAAAGTGAAAAGAAAGTGTGAAGATTTACATAAATTAAAAGACCCAAGACAACTATCCCTTAAAAGCAAGGAGGTGACCTTACTTGGATGGTAATTTGGATTCCCCCCCTTCATTATAAGACAGGTAAATTTGACCACTAACTGGATGGTGATGAAATAAATCTGAAAGCATAAAATACCGAAATCTGGATATGGATTGTAATGTGGATCTCCACTCTAGAGAGGTAGTGCAAGGGGTAAAGTCAGAATGACCCAGGGCCTCAGAACGCAGGCTCTAGCTTTCCGCACAGCTGCTGTATTTCTGAAGGCTTAATACTCTGTACGTCTCCCTGCACACACACCCCTCCCCCAGCTCCTGCAGACTGCATGCTTACACAGAGCAGTGTGTTAAATGCGTGCTTAACCTAGAAATGTCAGACACTTTGTGCCACTCAGATCCCAAGTAAGCACATCTAACCTTAGCCAAAGTTCTTCTCAGGTGGAAGATTTACCTTCTCAGAGGGAGTGATGAGATATACAGCCTCCAGGCTGGGCAGAGGTTCTCTGCGCTTGTTGATATCTTCCACAACTAGACAAGAAAACAACCCACAGTGAATAAGAAAACAGGACTGGTGATCATAAGGCTAAAGGCAACACAGACAGGCCACTTTCAGGCTGACACAGATAAGTATCTACAATGGAGAAAAAGAACTACGCGTTCCTTACGGTTAGCACATTCCTTGGGACAATGTTAGGGACAATTCCATTGTCTCACTGTGCTCAAAGATGTTAGAAAGCCAGAAATCTTATCACGCCAAAAACTTCCCACTCTCCACTTCAGTTTAAGTGAATCCCTTGATCTGTTCTAACAGAAAATGGAAAATGCTACCTAATTCTGTCAAGAATGGTTCCTTTGTCTCTTCCAATTCCTTTAGAATTTCTATATTGGGTTTATTACCAACACTGGGATAGTTTTACCACTTTCCTCTGCATATCAAATGAAGACATTCTAAGAATATCCTCTATACAATACTGCTTCTCCCAACAGTTCAAAGATTAAACATTATATTTTGTTAAAGCAAACCACAGCCTTTTGATTTGCTTGTTTCTTTTATGTTATGTCAGCAACTTCACATACTGGGGAGAATCATCATCTTACTAGTTACCTGCTCATCCTTGGATGTTTATCCCATGCTGCAATGACTTGTTGCATAGAGGGTACAGTACAATCATATAGGTGCCATTCTTCCTATGCAGGTGACTTAAGTAAATAAGAGCATCACTTTAGAAGTATCCCTTATAACTCTTATAAAGATTTTACCCTGAATAATGTTCAAATTAATATTAAAATCTCCCAACTACCTACTTTACTAGTGGTTATAGATTTTTTTAATTTATAGTCCACTAATGCTTCCTCCAAAAATGTTTGGTTGCTTCAATATAGGACTGCTAACTTTTAAATTTTGCTTTTTGGGGGGTACATTTTAAGAAACATGAAGACATTTCTTTCTTTCTTTTTTAAAGACAGAGTCTCGGGCAACATCTGAGGCTCATTGAGTAGGGCGCCGGCCCCATATACCAAAGGTGGAAGGTTCAAATCCTGCCTCAGCTGAACTGCAAAACAGAAAAATAGTCGGGCGTTGTGGTGGGCGCCTGTAGTCCCAGATACTCGGGAGGCTGAGGCAAGAGAATCGCCTAAGCCCAGGAGTTGGAGGTTGCTGTGAGCTGTGTGACGCTAGGGCACTCTGCCGAGGGCGATAAAGTGAGACTCTGTCGCTACAAAAATAAAATATAATAAAATAAAATAAAGGTTCATTCTTACCCCAGGCTAAAGTGCCATGGCCTCAGCCTAGCTCATAGCAACCTCAAATTTCTGGGTTCAAGCAATCGTCCTGCCTCAGCCTCTCAAGTAGCAGGGACTATAGGTGCCTGCCACGATGCCCAAGTAATTTTTTCTTTTTTTTTTTTTTAGTAGACACAGGGTCTCACTCTTGCTCAGGCTGGTCCCCTACTCCTGAGTTCAATGAATTCTCCTGCCTCAGCTTCTCGGAGTACTAAGATTACAGACGTGAACCATTGTGCCCAGACTAAGACATTTCTTAAACTAGTCTTAAAACTAACTTGAATCATCAAATGATATAAAAGTCCCAGAGAAAACTGTATTCGGTACTCTCTTTATAGGATTACGTGTCTGGTGATAAATAAACTGGATTTGTTTTTAAAAGTGAAGGAATCACATCTAAGGTGTGATTACATCAAATAAAAAATAGACAAATTGGCTCAGCACCTGTGGCTCAACGGGCTAAGGCGCCAGCCACACACACCCGAGCTGGCGGGTTCGAATCCAGCCTGGGCCCACCAAACAACAATGACAGCTGCAACCAAAAAATGGCCGGGCATTGTGGCAGGCGCCTGTAGTCCCAGCTACTTGGGAGGCGGAGGCAAGAGACTTGCTTGAGCCCAGGAATTGGAGGTTGCTGTGAGCTGTGATGCCACAGCACTCTATCCAGGGTGA
>CAUYON010075138.1:0-33154 GCA_963573935.1 Arctocebus calabarensis | reverse complement strand
AGGGAGAAAATTCTAGTGGGGAGAGAGAAGCTCTCTCCGTTTCTCTCCCAGTCTTTCCCCATCTCCTCCTTTAGGCCTTTAGTCTCAGGGTATATATAGGTGTATGGGTTCCTTGGCCAGGAAACAAATGAATACAGTCCTACCACCCTCTTTCAAACTTCACCCCAACGACATGCCAAACCTCTTTTAGTTTCTCTGGCGTGCCATCAGAACTATTTTTTTCTCTTCTCCTTCCTTCTTCACCTTCTATCCTCCTTAACCTGGCTCATGCTTTAAAACCTCAGCTAAAATCCCCCTTGCTCAGGGAATTGATGACAGCTCCCCACCATCCCCAGATACTGCTGGGTGGCCCTGCTGAGCTCCCAGAGTGACTTGCCTTCCCTTTGTCAGCATGGATCAGAGACATAGATAAATCCTATGTAGAGGTCCGCATACTTCATTGGCAATGTCATAGTCCATTCAGGCTGCTATAATAAAATATCATACAGTGGTAGCTTTTAAACAATAGAAATTGATTTTTCACCATGCTAGAGACTGGAAAGTCTAAGACCAAGGTGCTGACAGGCTTGGCATCTGGTAAACACCCGAATTCTGGTTTGTAAATGGTGCCTTCTAACTGTGTCCTCACAGGATGGAAGGGGTAAGGGTCTCTCTGGAGCCTCTTATATGATGGCATGAATCCCATTTATGAGGGCTCTGCCTTTATGACCCCATCACTTCCCAAACACCCCACATCCTACTACCATCCCGTTGAGGGTTGGGATTGCAATATATGAGTTTTGGGGGAACACAGACTGTAAGTAAATACTTACAAGGATTTACTTATACTTAAAGGAATACTTTAAGGATTAAGTCTAAGTTCATTTGATTTACTGTTATATCTTTAGTGCCTGGAAACTGGTAGAAGTTCAATACATAATATTAGGATGAATAAATTCATAAACAAATCAACCATGACTAGGGGAGTAAAATGCTTTATAGTAGAAGAATATTGACTTCCTATCTATTTTTCCACACCAAAGGCAAATTCCACCTTCTCCACCTACTTAGAGACTTTGCCAACTGGAAATCTAGAAGAATATGCTTTATGTTTTTGGAATAATAGTTCTGGCTCGCCCCTAGCAACACCTTTCACTCTTAAAAAGATATTTGTTCTTTGGTTTCTCTTTTAGTTTTGGTGAAATTGGGTCCAACTTTCAAATATTGAGTTTTAAAATTTGAGCTATAGTCAAACCTAGAAAAGTCACATGTACAGTTTTTGAGGGCAAAGCCTCCTCAGGTACCCCACATACCTGCTCTTTTCACTCATGAAAAATTATGTCTTCTCACTCAGCTCCTGTAGCTCAGCGGCTAGAGTGCTGGACACATGCACCAGGGCTGGTGAGTTCAAGCCAGCCCAGGCCTGGTGAATAGCACTGACAACTATAAAAAAAAAAAAAAAAAAAACAGCCAGGCGTTGTAGCGGGCACCTGTACTCCCAGCTACTCAGGAAGCTAAGACAAGGGATCGCTTAAGCCCAATAGGTTGCTGTGAGCTATGATGCAACAGCACTCTACCGAGGGTGACATAGTGAGACTCTATCTCAAAAAAAAAAGAAAGAAGGAAGGAAGGAAGGAGAAAACGTCTTCTGACTCCAGGGCACCTCAGAGCTTCTGTTTGTCATAATAAGTCTCATCCTCATCTACATGTCCCATCTGGCTTCTATCTGGATGTTTGGTCATCTGCCTGAAGTAGAAATTTACAACAAAGCTAAGTGGTTTTTAATAGTATTACAAGTATGGTTGATCACAGGTTGTATTTATTTATTTATTTATTTATTTATTGTTTTGTTTTTCTTCAAGAATCTGGCACCATGGCCAAAATACTTTTTTGAAAAAGAATGGAAATAGAAACTCTCAAATAATCATAAGAAATCTTTTGATTTTTAAAAGAAATAATTAAGGTACAGTTTTGACCTGCTCCTTAATCAGAGGATTAGGTTCCCTGGATACAGATTTTGTCTTATTCTATTTAACCAAAGAGCAACTCGGGCCTTTATCCAGGGTACTCCTCAAGGATCTAATATGTTAATTGAAAAAAAATCTTAAGAAATAGCTTTACAAGCAAACAATTCATCCAGTTGGAATCACATGGGATTATTTTCCAGTCCTTTTTACTTGAAATCTCAGCTGCGGAAGTCAAAGATTTTTTTCAAAATAAGTATTTCTCAGAGAACAAACAGAATTAGTTACAATTCCAAAGTAGAATACAGCCAGCTTTAATTAAGACAGCATACAAAATTTCTACATGGACATTTTAGTTTTTTTAATTTTATTCATTTGTTTATTTTCATTGTTATTCATTTTATTATTCATTTTATTCATGTTATTCATTGTTATTCATTTTTTTATGAAACACTTTGTTGCTCTTGGTAGAGTGCCGTGGGAGTCAAGCTCACAGGAACCTCAGAGTCTTGGACTCAAGCAATCCTCTTACCTCAGCCTCTCAAGAAGGTGCCTACCACAATGCCCAGCTAATTTTTCCATTTTTAGTAGAAAATCTTGCTCTTGCTCAGGCTGGTTTGGAACTCCTAAGTGCAAGCAATCGACCCATCTTGGCCTCCCAGAGTGCTAGAATCACAGGCATGAGCCATCACGTCCAGCCCATACGGACATTTTAACTTGCTTACTGCTGTTGCAGGTAAAGAAACATTGTTTTCTAGCCTATCCTTTGAGATTCTCGAGGGCTTGCTTATGCCTCCACAGCTCTGCTATTGCTGATGGATGTAGCTTTCTGTACCTACCCACCTTCTCAAGGGGTCTTCTTGATAGAGTATGTGGTATTTCTTGGTACACACTAGGTAGTTTTCCTTTTCTCATTGCTCCGTGACGGTATTTATCATGATGATAAGTGAGATGTGCATAAAAAACACTCAGCTAGGAGCAAAGGGCTCAGCCACTTGGAACTGTTAGACCCTTCTTTGCAGTATTGTCCAAAGGATTGAGATCCTAGGTAATTCAATTTATCCCTTTAAACCAGAATAGAAAACTGAGGACAGGCTGATAACTTAATAAACTCTAGAGCACAAAAGGACTTGAATTTGAGAATCCCAATTCCCTAGAGATGATTTTGAACTGGCATAAGAAAAAAAAAGGAGTGACGTGATATAAACAGTTACTGAATGAATGGGTGAGCCAATCTAAACAAGCACACTAAGGAAAGTCCTAAGAGTTTGGATTGTCTCGGGAAGAATGGCAGGAAATATTCCAGCTTGTTGCCAATGACCAGACCTTGATAAGCTGCTGGAGGTGGGAGGAAAGTGTTTGGAATAGTCCATTCACTCTCACATGTATATACATGCGTGCACATACACGTGCTTGCACGCACGTGCATATTCCCTTCTAAATTGAAGATTTGTGAAAGTAACTTCCTTCTTAGTCATTCAGGCAATCAAGATGTGTTTCTCAATTGTCGTCAACTCTCTATTAATCACCGTATAGAAAGAACAAGCTAAGGTGGGGCTAATTATAACCTGTAGAGAATTCTCAGATTTCACTTCGGACAATTTCAATCCTTGCTACTCCTGATCCGGGCTTTTTGACACCTGCTAGTAAAAAGCTAAAAGTGGCCTGAATTGTTTCTTCAATCACTCTTGTTTACCTTCTGCTCGAGCTGCCATGAATAATGAAATGCCTCAAAAGCCAAGGCTTTAAGAAGGAGGATGACATCTGAGTAAATCCCTGTAGCAAATAATCAACTCTTGAATCTTTGAACTGGTGCCATAGGGTACCCTTGACAGAGTTTAGGTTAGTTGCAAAAGCACTGCTCATTCAGAAAGGAGAGATTATAGAGGGTGCTATTTCTGGTCAATTCCAAGGAGGCCTGTTGTGAGCAAGCATTCTTAAGAAATTTTGTCTCAAAGCAGCAGGAAGGTCAGAAATCCTCTTACTTCCATTTCCCATTGTGTAGCAGAAGAATAACAAACAGGTTGGTTCTACACTCAGAAACAGAAATAGGAAACAAAAGCACATGCTAGTAAAACATTTCATCACATTGTCACCTGCCAATGTATCATCACAGCAGGTGTGGTTTAGGTTACAGAGATATCACTTTCTCCTCCTTTCAACTATAGTCATTGAGAAGAATGCTAAAAAAAATTGTCCCAGACACAATGGAGAACAAAATTTTCGGCTAGTTTGGCAAGGTCAAATAAATGTCAATGAGAATTGATAGTCTCTGGGCACATCGAGAGAGTTTAATGTCTGGAAACAGACTTAATCATGGTATGGTGAGCAATGAAACTTTTGTGAATTAAAGGTAATAGAATGAGTTATTTTCTGAATGTTTGGTTGTACCCAAGAGATCAGTCTCTGCCCTTGAAAGAGAGAAAGGTAGAGAGACATAACATAAAAGAGTTTTTTAAGACCAACATATCAACTAAGGGAAATGAGCATTCAACAAGAATGAGAACATTAAGGGTCAAGGAAGACCACATGGTCAATGAAATCCAGATATGGGACTTTTCTTTGCATCTTTTTTTGACATCCCCCTTTCCTCTGAGTTGATAGTTCATACACACCTAGCCCCACTGCTCTCTTCAGGGATAGTGGAGAGCAAAGATCACCACCTCTTCCTGGGAAACCTAGTCAAAACAGGCTGGTCAGTGGTTGGGGTGAATCTGAGAACCCAGAATTGTTGGTGTTAACTTGAAGCTATAAATGCTCTCTCTCTCCTATACTCCCCGTGACCAGCCACAAGAACTTTTCGCCTAATCCTGAGCAAGCCAAGCTTATTCCCATCACACCTCTGTCCTTGTGCCTTCTGGCTGTGATGCTGCTGATCCAGAAAGATCCTGGCTTGGCAGGCTCCTCACTGATCAGCTCTCAGTGCGAGTATCCTCTCCTCTGAAAATGCTTCTGGACTATTCAGTCTGAAGCAGCCTCTCTCTCCCTCTATCACATAACCTTGATTTATTTTCTTCATATTAGTGTCACAATCAAAAATGTCCATCTATTAGCTTGTGTTTGTAGTCTCTCTTCTGCCTATAGTACTACATTCAAGAGACCGGGGACCAATTTCAATTCTGTATCCTTGGAACCAAGGTAACAACGAGTAGATCACAGACATTCAAATAGTCACTTAATTTTAAAAATTGTGAGAGTGCTTATTAAGTATTAGACACTGTTTACTTTTATTATCTTATTTAGTCCTAACCCCAAATTTATGAAGTAATGCCACCCCCATTTTACAGATAAAAGGGCTAAGGCTTAGAGACACAAATTAACTCTTGTAAATGTCAAGGGCAGGATATAAACCCCAGTGGTCCATCTTCAGAGCCCACACTCACAACTGCTATGGATTTCACTTAAATGTTTGAGCTTGTGTCAAGATTTAAAAATAATGATGTTAAGCTCATCTCCTATATGTAGAACTTCTCAGAACTTTTAACATGCTAATGTATTATATGACTCACCAAGATAAGGATATAATATCCACCATTTCCCAACCAATTTCTTTTTTTTCTTAACCAGGGACATTTTGTTTCCAATGAGAGTCTTTTCACACTTATTTGAACTATACTTCTCCTGAACAGGAGTTTCTTCTTCTTCAGGAACTGTTTTCACATTCCATCCGTATTTTTAGAAACACCTAACTATGTCAGAACCACAGATTCACCACAGATTTGTTTATTCAACCAATTCTTTTTTGCACACCTATTCTGTGCCAGGCATTTTTCTGGAAATTGTGAAATGATGTATCAGTGAACACAACTCTCCACCCCAATTAGGATAATGTATGATAAATAATTAAATCACATGGTAGAAAATGATATATGTTATGGAAATAACAGAAAATGTGGGAACGAGTAAGAGGGATATGGGAGAAGAGTAAGATGGGGGCAGCCAGGGGACGCAGATGGAAAGGTTACGTTTGCAATTATAAAGAGAGTGGTCAGGGTGGGTTTCACTGGGAAGGTGCATTTGATTTGAAGGAGGTGAGTGAATTAGCCACGTGGGTATCTGAAGGAAGAGCATTTCAGGAAAAGAAAACCAACAGCACAAGGGCTCTAAAAAGCTTCTGTTGTGTTTTCCAGAAGTATCAAGGAGGCCAGTGTGGCTGGAAGGGAGTAAGAGGCAGTGTAGTGAAATATGAGTGGATTGAAGGGGGTGCAGGAGAGAATACTGTAAGTCACTGAGAAGGCTTTCGCTTTTTCCTAAGGGATGTGGGTAGTCACCAGAGTGTTTTGAGCAAAGTAACACATTCAGCCTCACTCTTCTAAAGAATCCCTCCAGTCACTTTGCTGAATATAGTATATCTTGCTGAGCATAGAATGCAGAAGATCAAAGTTAGTTAGGGAACCAGTTGCAGCAATCCTAGGAAAGATGCTGTGGCTCAGAGGAGGATGGTAGCAGTGATGGTGCTGAGAAGGCACAGGGTTCTGATGCATTTTGAAAGCAGAACTGGCAGGATTTCCTAATGGTGTGAGAGAGAATGAAAAGAATCATGGAGGACTCCAGCCTTTGAGAGAATAAGTTTAATATCAGTCAGGATGGAGAAAGCCTAAAGACAGAAGAGATTCCAGATGGGAAATTAGTTCAGTGTTGGGCATGGTGACTTGGACCAAGTGGAGATGGTACGTAGAGAGTTGGAGTTTGGGGAAGAAGATTGATCTAAAAATATAAATCTGGAAAGGGCCAGCAAGTAGGTAAGATTTAAAATTATGAAATTGCCAAGGGAAGTAAGTTCAGAGGGTCAGAAGTAAAACTGCCTGAGCTGAACCTGGAGTTTCTTTAGGAAATCAACCTCAAGCCTTGATTGGTAAGTGAAAATAGAATGGATAATGTGAAAAATTATAAATTTCAGCTTTGGGGACTTGAAGAAGAGGTGGCCAAGAGGTCTCATATCGTAAACCATGTAATGACTGCCTGGATTTCTGCTCTGTAAATCAACCAAAGGCACACAACTATCTGAGAAGTGTCTGTGCTTCAGAAACCCCTGGACCTCACACAGGAGCAGTGACAATCGGGGATTCTCACCTGGGCCTTCTCTCATCCCCCTCCACCCTTGTGGGTTGTACCAAGGTAGGACAAGCCATGATAATCAGAGCTTCTCTGCAGGTATGGATGGGGGCTCACTCAATTTGAAGGGGTGGGCAATGTGCACACCCAGCAAAGTTGTCTTGGAAGGGAGTGACTTGGCTCCAGCAGCCTGAAGTTGCAGTTGTGGCCAGGGACAACTTATTGCTGGCTGAGACTGTGCACACGTATGGTAGAGACTGAAGAGGGCACGGCCCTTCCTGTACTTCATGCAGTTCTGGTTAACCCCTAGTCTGAGTGCAAGTGCATAGGAGACTCAAAACCATAAACTAAAACCATGGAGGCTAGAAACCTCCATGAACCTTGAGCGTGTTCCTCTACCCACAAACAGAAGGAAAATAGCAAAGAACGGCAATCTTAGTGGTTTGAGGTATTTGAACACAGCTGAGGGTCCACTGAGCTGACCACTAAGCTAGACACACACAGGAGCAACTTCTAGCAACCCCAATTTAAAAATAAAATCACGGAAAAGAAAACATGTATATATATAAACTAGCAGAGGCATTATTAGTAGGCCCTGGGCACATAGATTTCACAGATTTGGGCCTAGCAAGTTACAAAGCACCAGCACCAACTACCCTCTAGGGAAATGATGTCAGGATTCAGAGGAGCTGCAATATCATCAAAATGTCCTATTCTTAAGAAAAGGAAGAAGAAAATGTGACCCAGGCTTAAGGGGAAAAGGTAGTTATTATAAACTGTTCTCTGAGTATTAGCTGATACTACAAAGACATCAAAGGTGCGATGATAAATATTCTCAAAGAACTAAAGCAAACCATGTTTAAAAAAATTCAAGGAAAGTGGGATAACAACAAATCAATGAATAGAGATTCTTAGTAAGGACACAGAAATTATTAAAGTACTAAGCGAAAATTCTATAGGTGACGAGCATAAGAGTACAATCACTAATCAAAAGAATTCACTGCAGACTCAGTACCTGGAGCTCAAGTGGCTAAGGCGCCAGGCACATACACTGGCGTTGGCAGGTTTGAACCCAGCCTGGGCCTGCCGAGCAACAATGACAATACAACCAAGAAAAAAAAATAGCCAAGCATTATGGCAGGTGCCTGTAGTCCCAACTACTTAGGAGGCTGAAGCAAGAGAATCTTTTAAGCCCAAGAGTTTGAGGTTGCTGTGAGCTGTGACACCACAGAACTCTACCCAGGGTGACAACTTGAGACTCTGTCTCAAAAAGAAAAAAAAAGAAAGAATTCATTACAGAGCTCAACAGCAGGTTTGAGGGAGAAGAAGAAAGAATTGATGAACTATAAATCAATAGCAATTAATCTAAAGAAGAGAGAAAACGACTCAGTAAAATCAACAGGACCTCAGAAACCTGTGGGATGAGATGGAGCACACAAACAGTCCTGTAGCAGGAGTCTCATGGACAAGAAGGGAAAGAGAGAAATCACTTGAAAAAACAATAGCCAAAAACTTCCCAGATTTTTAAAAAATAACTATCTGTCAATCTAAGAAGCTCAAACAAATCCAAATAGGATACATGCCAATAGACCCACACCTGGACATATCACAGCCAGACTGTTGAAAGCCAAATCTGAAGAAGAAATCTTGAAAACAATACCCCCCTCCAAAAAAGTTACTCCTCAGAGATAGGTGATTTTCAGTACAATTAAGCTGACTTTCTATCTAAAACCACCAATGACTATTAAAAAGTAAAAAGACAATAGATATTGGCATGGATGCAGTGAAAAGGGAACGCTTATACACTGTGGATGGGAATGTAAATTGGCATAACCTCTGTGGAAACAGAAGGGAGATTTCTCCAGGAACTAATAGTAGACCTATCTTTGGATCCAGCAGTCCCTCTATGGGGCATCTGTCCAAAGGAAAACAAGTCACTATATCCAAAAGACACCTGTAGTCACAGGTTTGTCACATCACACCCCTACAACTGCAAAGATATGGAATCAATCTAAGTGCCCATCAACCAAGGAGTGAATAAAGAAAATGTGGTATATGTACACCATGGGATACTACTCAAACATAAAAAAAGAATTAAATGGTATTTTTTGCAACAGCGTGGATGGAACTGGAGGTCATTATTTTATGTGAAGTAAGACAAGAATGGAAAACCAAATACCGCATGTTCTCATTCGTAAATGGGAGCTAAGCTGTGGGTCTGTGAGGGCATACAGAAGGGCACAATGGATGTTAGAGACTCAAAAGGGATGAGAGAAGAAAACAACTTCTCTCGTGCAATGTATGCTATTTGGTGATGGATGCACTAATAACTAAGATATCACCACCATACAACTCATCTGTGTAACCAAAACCATTTGTACCCCAAACCTATTTAAATAAAAATAAAACTTCAGATGCCAGAAGGTGGAAGAATGGCATATCCATAGTACAGAAAGAAAGTGTAGTATGACAAATGCTGTGTATCTAATTATCCTTCAAAAATGAGGGCAAAATAAGGGCGTTGGCAAAGATTGAGCAAATGTGTTGCTATCAAACCTGTCTCATAAGAAATCCCAAAGGAGGAAGTCATTCATAAGTAGTGCCACGAGGTGACACAGAAATTTCAGCTTTGGGGAAAAAAATAGAAAACACTGCAAATGATAAATATATGTGTTAGGATAAAAATGTCCCTTAAATATATTTTTCCCAACTTCTTCAAAAGATATAGGGTGGTGGGAAACAATAATTTTAACCCTGAAGAGTTGAGTTTATAACTTACATAGATTTAATGTACATGACAATAGCAGTACAAAGGAAAGAATGCAATTGGAGTAAAGTTTCTGTATCTTCTGGAATTAAATTAGTATTAATCAAAATAAAATTGTGACATGTTAAAATGCATACTGCAATCCTCAATAAACTACTGAAAAACAACACAGAAACATAGTAAATCCACAGAAGAATTTAAATGGTACACTAAAAATATTTATTCAACCCAAAGCAAACAATCAAGAAGAAACAATCAAGAAAGAGAGGAGATAGAGAAAATCCAAGGCAGGTCTTGGGTAGAATTTCTAATTCTTTTTGACCTTGTGTGATTTTAGTAAAGAGGGAATTGAAGATCTATAACAAGCAAGATGGACTATATCATTGGGGGCCCAAGACAAAATGAAAAGTCAGAGTGCCTTGCTAAAAAATATAGGTATTTCGAGTTTCAGGATAGTCACAACAGATTATTAAGCTAAACTAAGGATTCTTTTAAGCATAAGACTCCGTCAGATCACACAATCATTCCTGCATAGCGCTTTCTGTAAATAACAAGCAAAAGGTTATGATTCCCATTTTCTTATTCTCTGGATAAACACCCTTTGGGGTCTCCCTTTTGTCTCCTCCTTGTGTCCAAAATCTCCAGCATTTGTGAAAGGCCGACTCTTCACCACTGCAAGTCCAAGAGATCAGATCAAGTCATTACATAATCATGAGGCAGCTGTAACTATACTTTGCGGCAGATTATTTTGCATTAAAACATGTAATTCCTTTATTTGTGCTGACTTTGTGGTTTTCAAGGGCAGTTCTTCTGAGCAAAGGCAGCCAGCAGTCTCAGAAAAGAATATCGTTCTCTAAGCAGCTTATAGTTACTAATTCATTTGAAAATGTTTAATAAATGTGAAACCCAAGAAGGGTCGTGTGAGATTGTGCGGGGATAATTGGATCTGTTTGTTAGGGAAGTCATTACTTTTTTTTTTTTTTTTTTTTTTTAGAGACAGAGTCTCACTTTGTTATCCTTGGTAGAGTGCAATGGCTTCATGGCTCACAGCAACCTCTAGCTCCTGGGCTTAGGCCATTCTCTTGTCTCAGCCTCCCTAGTAAATGGGACTACAGGCACCCACCACAATGCCTGGCTATTTTTTTTTTTTCTTGTTGCAGTTCAGCAGAGGCCGCATTTGAACCGCCACCCTTGGTATATGGGGCTGGCACCCTACTCACTGAGCCACACCGTCATTACTTTTTTATCAATTGATCCTGCCGTGATCTCATCATGTCTCCATAATTAGGCTTTGTGATGATCATAGAGAGAACAGACTGAGACACAGTTCACAGTGTCAAACACATTTCAGGGCACTCCATAAGATGATGACCCTACATCATGCCTGCCAATTCTACTCAGGCTTGACAGGTAAATGCTGACTGCTTGAGGTTTGTAATGAGCTCTTTAGTGGTCCCCTCTGGTCCTTCAGACCACTGTCATACTTGCCTTTCAGGGGGAAAAAAAATACTTCAAGGATGAGTGTGAAACAATTGAAGTTGTCATCTCTGTACATTATAAAGTTTTAGGTTCAAGTCAGAGAAAATCCAGCTTAATCAAAACAGGAAACTTAGACTATCATGAAGCTAAAATATCACGAAATAGTCCAAGCTTCAGAGCAAGGCCCGATGATATGACTCAGCTATGTCACCAAAAGCAATTTCATTCCATTTTTCTTCTTGGCTTCCTATGGCACCTTGCACAGGTGCAAATCGATGTGTTGGGGCAACTGGTCAGGGACATGCAAAAACAAACCATCCATTGGTATGTGACTATTTCATCCTATGAAGCTGGATTCATTTATAGAGCCAGAAGGGTTTCCAGCAACTTCTAGATCTTGCTTGTTCTACATGAATATTTAGCAAGGAGAAAGAGTTTCTTTTCCAATAGCTCTCTGAGCCAGGAAGCATTTTTTTCCAGAAGCACCAGCAAACATCTTGTTTCTCATTCGTCTGCACTGAGTCTTCTGATTTGAACTAATTCCTGCAGTAAGGCCAATGGGATGTACTAATTGGCATAACACAGCCAAGGTTCTACTCCAGAGCTAATCACAGGTGTGCCCCCTCCAGGCACATGGGCTGCATGATATAGAAGGAGAACATTATGTATAGAGAGGGTTAAAGTAACAAAAGCCCCTACCCCACCCATAGGAAAATGGACTATTGTGAAGTCAGTGGCCACCAGGCCCAGAGCTCCCCGCCCCATGTGACTGTTAGAGCCCAGGATGTTGAAGAGAGGTGGGAGGAGGTGCCAAGAACAGTGGGCTGCCTCCTACTCTCTAACTTGCAGCCCAACATGTGAGTAACACCAATACAAATGAAAAGCCACCGCGTGTGCCCAGTTGTGACTATCAGCCTGACAGACATTGAACTGGGAGGTAGAATCCTGGAGAAGTGTTTATTTTCTGATATAAAAAGGTAAGGGGAGCTTTCATTGATGTTTTAGGATGCCCAGTACTAACAATACCCCTTGAAATTTTGCACACCTGGGAAAATACCCAGGAAAGCAGAAACTGCCATAGTTTTACCCATATTTCCTAGGGGATGCAGAAATGAATTGATATGAAGCTATTCACTCAGCCTACCAACATTTCTCAGTGTCTGCGCCCGACCCAGGCCCTGGATGGGATGGGGATACTTCAGCATAGTGCTTCAGAGCACAGACTTTGGAATCTTTCGGGTTTTGGAATGAATCCCAGCTCTGTCACTCAGCCTCTTAAAACCTTAATTGTCCCAAAGTGAGGATTACTTGCCTCAAGCAGCCATTGTAAATATAAAATGACAAAAATTAAAGAATTAAAGCCCTCATCCAAGTGACTGGCACTGACAGTCCTAAGAAGCAGTAGGCATGATCAGTTGTTGTTATATGTGAAAGATTGTTCTTAAGATGCCTGAGTGGGGAGAGGTGAATTGTGTACAGGTAATGCGTGTCAGAAGTAGTGGTGAACCAAGTGAACACAGACGTTCCCGGGAAGATGAAATTTCTTCCCTGGGTCAGGAACTGAGAACTGTCACCAGTGTGCACTTTATACGCGGAAGCCAGTGGGATTGTGTCTAACATGAGCTGACATCTCTTGGGTCTTTTCTCTTGGATCTTTTTAAGAAACCAAATCTCAGGGTTCAGTAAAAGGTTGTAAGAGAAAGGTACATGAGCGGTATTGACACTTGCACAGGTGAGGGCGAGTGGCCTGACATCACCTGCACTGTCCTGCCGCACAGGGGAGCAGGAATTGTTGTTGCCTGTTCCCATGGTGGAAGGGGTGGCTGTTCAATTCCCGGGTTAGTTGGGGCTATTAGGTTGTACTCCCAGAGGCATTTGATAATCTGTTTAACTGAGCACAGGCATTTGTCTTGTTTGCTGACTACTTTGCAGATGGATTTGTGATTTGGGTAATTACTATACGAACGTTAATAAGACACGATATCTTTTATTAATTAGCACTTCATAGCATTTGTTTTTCAAAATAGCGAAGTCTAGATGATTTACAAATATTTATGAGTCACTAGTATTAGTTTTGCTAAATTAGCATTTGGAGGGTATTTATTATAGAATGATTTTCCTCTCTGAAAATCTTTTTTTTATTTTTTTTGCTCAAGAACAAAGCCCAAAGCCAACATCGTATACTCTGCATCCTAGAATAGGCTCATTTGGTCTGTTCAGCCAGAAACCGTTTAGAGAAGTATTCATTTATACCTTTTTCCATGTTCATTCTTTTGAAAGAGTTTACGTTTAGAGAATTAAGTTATGCCTAAAGAATAATTTTCTCATAGAATTAAAAGAGATTTATGCTTGTTTTTCAAAGGTGGATGGGTCCTGCAAATGTACCCATTCACTCCCCCACGACACACACACACACACACCCCACCACAATAAGACACAACGGTGTGCTGGAGGCAAGGAGCAGGTTGGTGAAAGCTGTCTCCCCCTTCGGGGGCTGTCTCCCGTAGCCAGCCTCTTTCTTCCACATCCACACACCCTGGTGAGTCATCATGAAAAGCCATTTTCTAGTAGAGACTGGCTGGCATGTGTTATGTAGCAAAGAACAGCATCTCTTGTGGGGTTAACTCAGTCGGAAAGTACTTCTGAGCAAAGCAATCAGGTGGCGCAGCGTTACCGAAGAGCTCATTTAATGAGTCTTAGGACAGCGCAACTTCTTTTAAAGATCCAGATGCCTACAGCATTTTTAAACTGCCTGCACACCCCATTGTTGACAGATTCAATAAGCATTCTTTGAGTGCCCACTGTGTGCTTTGCCCCATTAGGCCTGAGAACAGCTTTGTAGTGTGCAGAGAAGACCGTCTGGGCAGGAGGGGTTAAGCCCCCACCCTGGTTATTACAGGGGCAAACAGTGCCAGCTTGTTTTTGCCACTGCACATAAACCAGTACATAGACTTAAAAGAAGAGGCTGCCAAATGTTTTTCCCAGCCACCTTTTCAGAAACCCAAATAATCCCTAAGAATTGCTGTCACCTTCATTAGTACTGAGGATGCGCCATCCATCATGCATTTTATGTCCATTTTCTCGCTTCTCAGAAAAATCTCTTTGGCAAGCGCTTAAATTTATAAGCCCATATTACAGATGAGCAAATTCATGGTTAAGATGTTAAGTAACTTAGCACAGCAATTAAGAGGCAGAACTGTGTCAAGGGCTTTCATTATGTTTAAACTGGTCTAATTTGATTTTCAAACTATCAATAGATGTTTAACTTGATGGCCAACTTGTTTTCTTCTTGTAAGCCACAACACTGGAACTCCTGAGCTTTTCACCTGCACAATTGTTGTTCTGACATAGTCTACAGATTAAACACTGATTGGGTCTCAGCACCTGTGGCTCAAGGGGCTAAGGCGCCAGCCATGTACACCTGAGCTGGCGGGTTTGAATCCAGCCTGGGCCCGCCAAACAACAATGATGGCTGCAACCAAAAAATGGCCGGGCATTGTGGCGGGCACCTTTAGTCCAAGCCACTTGGGAGGCGGAGGCAGGAGACTCGGTTGAGCCCAGGAATTGGAGGTTGCTGTGAGCTATGATGCCACAGCACTCTACCCAGGGTGACAGCTTGAGGCTCTGTCTAAATAAATAAATAAATAAATAAACACTGATTGGATTTATCACTCAACCACATAGCAAGAGCTGGGGCTATTTTGGCTGTCCATGGAAATGTCTTTGCAAGCTGTGTCCAGTTGGGACAGGTGAGTCTCTCCTTGTCACCCCATTAAAAGGGTGTAATGAGCACTGTCAGCTGCCGTCCCGAAGGAGTGGGCACCAGCACAGAAGAGTGTGTGGATGCTGCAGCCTGGTTCAGCCGGCGGGCTGTGGCTCTGACTCCGTCTTGGTTGCCTGGGCAACCCTCCTCACAATATGAGAAGCTCACTTTCTCTTTTTGCATAGAGACCTGCAGAGAGGACTTACTGTGCTCGCTGTAGGTTGCCCGTTGTCCACCATCACCTATAGTTGAGAGGCAGAAGCTGTGTTGTAGGGAGGTACACCGTCATGCCCAGGGTGAAGAAAGATAGAAAATTCACCCGATTCTCTCCTGCATTATAACCCTGAAATCAGATAGAAGAAAGAGCACCTCCCTGAATCGTGGCAGCCTTTTCTATTCAATTTTTCTCTAAAATTTAACATTTTACATGTATGTGTAATTATCTTTCTTTTTCCTGTGATCACTAAAGGAAATTTTGAGAAGGCAATGAATTTGAAAGTCAGTCTTGGATTCAAAGCTTGGCTTCCTTTATTTGCTGCCTGTGTGTCTTTGGGCAAGGTATTTAACCCACTTAACCTATTTCATCATCTAAGAAAAGGGAGTGCTCATATATAGACTTTACATTCATGTATTCAGGGTCTGCCCATGCGGGTATCAGCTAGATGCGAGGGAAATAATTGTGAATGAGAAGATATGATGCTAGCCTTTGAGAAAATATGCATATTTAAAGTTATTTTAAGTACTGAGTTCCACAAGAAGAAATAGAGTGAACTACAGAAGCAAACAGCAGGGTACACTTAACTAGTTTAGGGAGCTAGAAATAGCCTTTCTAAGAAAAATATATTGGCTGGGTGTGGTGGCTCACGCTTGTAATCCTAGCACTCTGGAGACCAAAGCAGGAGGTCACAGGTTTGAGAGCAGCCTGGGAAAGAGTGAGACCTCATCCCTACTAAAAATACAAAAAAATTGAGGCAACAGGATCTCTTGAGCCCAAGAGCGAGAACATATTTAAAGGCCCGTAGGCTGGATAAATCACAAAACCCAGGAAGAACCAAAAGTGATAGAGTTTAGATGAGACCAGAACATTCTAGAAAGGAGCAGAGTGGGATAAGATGAGGTTGACAGATAAGCAAAGACTGATGGAGTCTTAGAGGGTCTCATAAACTAGTTAAGACATGTGGACTTTATCTTAAAAGGAGTGTCAGAGGAGTTGTAAGGATTGAATAAAAAAGTGCATACAAAAGCTCAACAGTAGTTCTCACCCTTCCTAATGCCACGGCCCTTTAATACAGTTCCTGTGGGTCGCCACCCACAGGTTGGGAGCTGCTGGCTTAGAAGATACTTGTATTGGGTACTGGTGTTAGTACTTAGTCACCTAGGTAGATGCTTTCATCACCATTATCATATCATCATCATCACTCTTAATATAACTACCTTTAAACAAAAGGTAAAAATTCTGCCCTGTGCTATGAAAAGAGACATAAGGTCATTTGTTATGGAGCAAATATGTACATTATGGAAGGCTGGTAAAACCATTCTCAACAACTTACAGAAGAAGGGTACAAAGCCCAGGGCAAGTTGCCCTTCCTCTATATTCTTCCTCCTATTTTTCTGCTCCTCTGTCTTGCTACCTGAATTCACAAGTGAATTCTCAGTGAATTCACAGCTTGTTAAGCGGTGAAGTCATAATTCTTTCTGGCAGTTCTGTCATTTTCATAATGGATTCTTTGCTGGAGCCTAAACATACAAAAATGCAGGTGGACTAGATTTTATGTTTTCAAGGAAAACCAGTAGTGTAGGTGGGGGGTGCGGTGGGGGTGGGGGAGCATTGTAACATAGAGTTTGAGACAGCATCTTTGAAAAGCAAAGTCGGTTGCAAAATGAGACTTGTATCCACCTGTGTTTGAGATTCCTGTGTTTTCACGAGGATAGGGGAGATGTCAGATTGCTTGGCACTTTACTGTGAAATAAATACTTCACATCCTTGGGTAGCAAATATAACAACAGGACTGAGGAAAGCAAAACGTATCACTTCTAAGTTCATTTAGACTCTTCTTCTTTCTTTACCTCCGATCTTACTCCATTTAGATTGTGAAATAAAATTGGGTTAAATAATTGAAAGGGTTAACTTTGGCAGCCATTGTGGTGTTAATGTATTGATTGGGAGCCAGGAGATTGATGATTTATTGATTTGTAACCTAAGGAATGTGAAGGGACCAAGTTAATTAGGTTCTGAAACCTACTCTACCATCAACTATCCTTGGGCATGGCATTGAACTTCTCTTATAAATGAAGATCCTTATCTATAAAGTGAATGTATTAATTGAACACAATAATTGATAGACATCAAGGAGTAAGACTTTTTTTTTTTTTTTTGGCCCTGACACTCATACATATTGCTGTGCAAAGAATGACCCTGAGCTAAGGCAGGGACATGGTGAAAATAACACAAACACAGACAAAGAAGAGCATACAGTAAGGATCAAAGAGCAGCACCAGCCAACCAGCATGGGTGCTCAGATGAGTGAAAGAAGTCAGTGTGTTTGCTTGTGAACAAATGTGGCTTAGGACGCTGTATTCTGTGCTACTGTGTGTAGCATATACTATTATGTATTTGCTATGTGAACTCATTCATTTACTTCATCTATCTTGAGTGCCAGTCAGATCTATGGGAGTACAACTATAACCAAGACAAGCTAGAATGAAGGGAAATCACTGGCTTTATAGCTCTCTGCCATTTTTTCCCCAGAATGTATACTTGAAATCCTTTGACCAACTAACTATATGAGATCTCCTGTACCCTCAAAGAGATAGAACATACTCTGAGTAGTCAAAAAAAGAAAAAAAAGAGGAAGAAAAAGCAACATCTGGTTGTAATTTCCTTTGATGTTGTTCTGGGTTGGAAAGAACTTGAATAACTTAAAACTTTAAATGCCTTTTTAAAATATTAACCTTTTACATCTTTTGTTATGAATAATGTAGTATTTGATAACAGATTTTAAGGACCAACAGTGGGTCAGATGTTATACAAACTACTTCAAAGTATATAAAATCATTGATTTCCTTTAGAGACATGCTGTCTTCAGGGAGCTTTCAGTTTTAGGGAAAAGTAGTTGGCCCCAAAGTGAAAGTAGTGTGTCTTACCAGTCCAGCTTCTAAAAACAGGTCTCCTTCATTATCCCTAGAGGATGAGAATCCCTCAGAGTACTGAGGCATTATGTTGCTTTTGTAAAGAGTTTCATGATACTAAGGGACAAGTACAGAAAGATAGTAATAATGTTAAGGGCAGCAACCATAGCTCATTGGGCAGGGTGCCAGCCACATACACCAAGGCTGGTGAGTTCGAACCTAACCCAGGCCAGCTAAAGCAACAATGACAACTGTAACAACAACAAAAAAAAATAGCCAAAAAATAGCTCGCTTGGTAGCGAGCACCTGTAGTCTCAGCTATTTGGGAGGCTGAGGTAAGAGAATCTCTTGAGTCCAAGAGTTTGAGGTTGCTAAGAGCTCTGATGCCAGAGCACTCTATTGAGGCTGACAATAGTAAGACTCTGTCTCAAAAAAAAATATATTGTTGAGAAGGTCTGTGTTTTTGTTAATGATTTGTAAATATTAGTAAGAAGACAAGCACACAAGCACAAGAATTTGAGGACAAGGACACCAATAACAGTGATTTTTGCTATAATCAGAATACAGCCTAATATATGGACAAATAAAATGGTATCTGGAAAGGAACAGGACAGTGAATCTTGGAGTCAGTCACTAAGGAAATGTAATTATTAGAGCTTATACATTTCTAATTTTGCACTTAAACTTCGCAACTAATCTCAGAGTATAGGAATAGCATCTTCATGACGGAGACGTACCGCCCAGTACTGAAATTCTACATAGCGGCACTTGTTATAAAGGAATAGTATGTTGTGCCTGCATGTGTATGCATGTATGTGTGTGTTTGGAAGGATGACTTGTTTAGATGGAGCAGGAAAAGATAACTACGAATGAGAGAGAGCAAGGCACGCAAAGGGTTGTGGGAAGAACTTTTGAGTCGAATGCCAGGGTAAACAATTTGAATTCTACTCTGAGTGCAAGGGGAAGACTTTGGAGGATTTTAAGGAGAAGAATGGCATGATCTAATCTACATTTTCTAAAAATATTTTTGTCTGGCTACTTGGCAAAGTATAGCAGATTTCAAGAGGCAAAAAATGGAAGCAGGAAAACCAGTAGGAAAGCTATTGCGAAGCCAGATGAAAGATGATGGTGGCATGGACCAGACTGGCAGTAGTGAAGACAGATAGGGACATATTGGAGAATTATGTAGTACACAGAACCATAGGATTTGCTGTTAAAATAGATGTAGAAAATAGAAGAGGGAATTGGGCGCTTTTTAACTGGGACATCTTTATGTAAATGGCCTTCGTGGAAGCCACTGTTGATTCTATTGCTGAGAGTAGAGGACTGGTTAGGGAGATATTTTTGAGCTAAAGAGAGGATTTAAGTACCCAGGCCCCAAATTACACCACACAAGATGTGTCAACTCCTACTAGGGCTCTTTGGAGCTCCCGTTTGGGCTGCCAAAGCTGCTTTCTGCATCATCATGTAGCCAAAGGAAATGGCTTTGTCCATAAA
This sequence comes from Arctocebus calabarensis, assembly GCA_963573935.1. NCBI lineage: Eukaryota > Metazoa > Chordata > Mammalia > Primates > Lorisidae > Arctocebus > Arctocebus calabarensis. Next base: position 13,521 of record CAUYON010075138.1, on the reverse strand, counting down.
ACCAGATCCCATATTTACTTGACAGCACACAACTTTTATTCTTTGCCAGTGTCCCCATCATCTATTGATGGTTTATCCTTAAATTAGGGCCAACTTGGCCAACTTTTTTTTTTCTTTGCAACAACAGCTTTCTTTACACCATATGGATGCCTAATTGGTTCTCAGATGTTAAGTCCTTTTTTTTAGCTAATTATGCCAGGATATCAAATTCAGAGATAGTGATAGACTAAAGGTGAAGATCACCAGAGATCAGACAGGGTGCCCAGGAAAACATACAGATCATTAACCTTGGGATGTGACCTTTACGTAAGTTGTAATGATGTGCTGGCGTGCACTTGTGTAAACTGCCACCACCCTAACCACCACTTCTCAGAGGGCCCTAGGAGTGGTTTCCTCTGAGCCCCAGTTACACAACCTTGACAAATAGAAACCACGTGGTCTCTATTTTGCACTTCATATTGGCCAAGATAGAAGGTCTTCTTTAGGGGGAGGAGAAAATATCCTGCAATAAATCTTTAAAAGTATGTTGTAACATTCAAAATGTCAATATTAGCTTAAAATTATTGCATCATTTTCTGAAATAATGATTTGTGCAAGGAATATCATGAATTATAATTAATTTACATATGAATTGAAGTCCACTTTCAAAGAAACCTTCTTTTCTCTTTCAAACATTGGAAATTAAATATTTATGCCTGTTGTGATTCCATATATGCATAGTTAATATTGCCTCTCAAAGCCACCAGCTCTCCACCCTACGTCATTTTCTCTGCTGATTCTTTAGAACCTTACATGTTTGGGGTTTTTTGTATGTTTTTGTTTTTGTTTTTAAGGCAGAGTTTCACTCTGTTTCCCTGGATAGAGTGCTGTGGTGTAATTCATAGCTTATAGCAACCTTAAACTTCTGAGCTCAAGAGATTCTCTTGCCTTAGCCTCCTGAATATCTGGGACAAAAAGCATGACCCCCAAGACACACAGCTAGTTTTTCCATTTTAGTAGAGATGGGGTCTTGCTCTTGCTCAGGCTGCTCTTGAACTCCTGAACTCAAGCAATCCACCTGACTTAGCCTCCTGAAGTGCTGGGATTAAAGGTATGAGCCACTGAGCCTCGCTTATAACCTTCTATATTTAGAGTTGGGTTGTCCCAGATTATGAATCCTACCAAAGACCTCAAGCGTGGAGAGTAAACCAAGTCTATTTCAGTAGACTACACAAAGGAAATGGGGAGTAAATATTCCCTTGGCTTTAAGTATCTTTCCTTACAGTTTAATTCAGTAGAGAATTTAGGAGTTTAGCTTGTAGTCAAGTTTAACTTGAATTTGAATTACTGAGTGGTAACAGATGTCTATTGTATTTTTAAATATGGTCAAGTTCCCCAAATTCTTCATGTCTCACTTGAATTTCACCTTTTCAAAATAAAGGTGAACGTACAAATCAAAGACCATTCCCCGTGGGATAATCAGGTAAGGATAAGTGGGAAGGCAGGAAGCTTAGCAAGTTGTTTTAATGTGATAGATTCAGGAAAAGAAAAAATGAAACAAGGAAATCCGGGAATACAGAGGCCTAGAATGCAAAAATAATTTCAATCTTTCCTATAAACATATACTGGCCTTTACTTTTTTTCCTCGTTTTTACTACACAGAGAACTTCCTTGAATGTTTCTGTCTTAGGTATAGTTTAAAAGTTTGGGCTAAAATTGTTAGTCTACTGGGAGAGGGTAAGCCCCACCAATTCCTCCCTGTCTTTCTCAAATCTAGGGCAATGCTCTATGAAGACTACCTCTTTCAAAGCACCTAAGCTTTCCCTCTGCCTTCTCCCACTGTCCTGAGTAGGCAATAATAGTAATGTTAACAAGAATAAACATTTATTGAGCATTGCTTTTGTTTTAAGCACTTGGCTGTCTCTATGCTACTGAAACCACGGCAAACAGACTCTTCCAGCCAAATGTAAACTCAGTCTTTCCTTCAGAACATCTTACCTTCATGAGCAGACAGGGTCTCTCCACAGGACAACTATATTCCTAGGATGACCTAAAATATAGCATTAGGAAAGTATCTGCTTATCGGGATGAACATGTAATATGTTTAGGAGAACCTGCTTATAGGGATGAACGTGTGATATGTTTAGGAACCTTTTCTGCCTGTTGGATGGGAATTTCTTGGATATAGACAGTTACGAACATACCTGCCCCAGAGGATCATGGGACTTGTCTGTCTTTTTCATACAATTTTTCCATACCAAGGTAGTTGGCACATTGGGAGGAGTTATGATTAAGTGCCTATTTTGAATAAGTAGATGAATGAATAAGTGGAACAAATGAACAGTTAAAAGAACAAAAGTGGACAATGTCAATCCTTTTCAAATGTACAGAACGCCTCTATATCCCCCGTTTCTTCTCTCAGAACGTTCATGTTCTCCCCTTCACTCTCCATGTGTCTAACTCCTAACTCACACTTCAGGTATTAGCCAGAAAGTCCCCTCACTCAGGAAGCAACCACTGATTCCTCCTATAGTACAATCACTCTCGTTAGGGTATCTTGTGCCACTCTTAAGAGATATAATTACACTGTCTTAAATCAGAGCTTTGGTTATATGACCTACCTCTCCACTACACTCAAAAAACCCACTACATATAGGAAGAATACCTTTATTCATTGTATTTACCAAAGCAACCTTACTATATTAAGTTGGTATCCAGTCTAGGCAATTAACAAATATGCAGAGGAAGCAGCTGTGCATGGAAGAAAATAGTATCTAAATGTGGCTATGCAGAGGTAGGAGGCATTTGGGCTCACTATGAGAAAAAACAAGCAGTAGGAACTGTTCATGCAAAAGGCAATGGTCTCCCATGTGAAATAGTACATGCCCTGTCCCTGGTAAGGATCACCCTATCAAGGATAGAGCAGTGGCAATATTATTTTTATATCTTTCATTAAACAATTAGTGCACCTACTGATTACGTGCTATTCGGATAATGATAAATTGCCAGTTAACACAGAAAGAGTCCTTGCCCTCTTGGAACTTAACCTCTAGTACGATAGAGAGCTGGTAATCAAATAATCAGACAAATAAATGCATAAGTACCATAGTGATTTATTTTCAAAGTCAGGAAATTCTCTGACAGATCTGATCTGAGCCCTAAGGAAATGATGAATGACATATCATACGGGAATGAAGCAGAGTTAACTATGTGAAAGGGATAGAAAAGCATTTTAGTCTGGGAATGGCCTACACAAAGGCCCCATGTCAGAAGGGATATAGGCCATGATACATTTAGGAACCCACAGAAGACTGACCAGTGTGATTGGAGGACAGAGATTTTCAGGAAATCAGAGCAGTACACAGGTCAGACTGTGCTGGGTTTTAGGGACGCCTTCATGATTTTGTACTTTGTTCTAAAAAAAAGAAATGAAATGAAAGAAACTACTGAAAGTAACATGATGAAGTATAATGCAATATATTATACATAGTAATACCATTGAGCATTTATTGAGTGCTTACTATGTGCACCAGGCAATATGCTAGGTGCTTTTTCATTTCATCCTTACTGCACACCATGAAGAAGGCTGCTATTATCAGCATCCTCAGCAGATGACAGAAATGATGTTCAGAGATCAGGGCCAGCACCAGAGTGAAGCAAGCTACAAGACAAGGGCACAAAATTTAAGGAAGGATGTACGCACTCCAGGGTTGTGTGAGTGCCGACCTGCATAGCGCAACCCTGAGAGTGAGTGCCTGCTGGAATTTTTCGCTTGAGGCACCCCATTTGTCCCATCTTTGCCTCAAATATGGGTTAAGTAACCTATTCTGGGCATTGCAACTCATAAACGATCGAACTAGCCTTTGAATTCACAGTGGTATAGCTCTTTAAAATTGTCTCTGGCTCTAAAATTTTCTGAATTTCCAAATGAACACTCTGCTGTCCTTCTCATTATTAAGCTCCCATAGAAATGAAATTATTTGCAATGAAAGATTAAACTTCATATGAGACTTCAAATTGTAAATAGCTAGACTCAGTCAAAATGAATGCAGAGAATGGAAACTAATAAACTGTAGGATTTATCCCATGGATGGAATATCTCAACATTATTCAGAAGATGAGAAAGAATGAGTCAAATATTTTTAAAGTAAACAGGGTTTTTCTATTAATTTTAAGCCAATGAAATGAAAATTAAATCTTCTAGCTGCAATTAGATAAATGGATGTCAATCAGATATGAAACTGCCAAAGAAATTAGCCATGGAGTAGCCTTTAATCTATTTGAGCTTTTTTGTAGGATGCTAAAAATGTAATCTGCTATCAGCATAGGTATGATTGAATTATTAATAATATTGTGCAAGGCCACCTAGAAACCAGTGCTTGGGGACTCTTAAATCTATTCTAATTGAAACAGAGAATCAGCAGACTGGAAAAGACCCTGAATCTTCTCAAGATATGTCACGGGATGTGACACAGAGGACACATGGGGTTTGCAACACAGGGGCAGCTGCAAGCTGACCTCTTGGCAAATTTAATCTGTAAATGGGTTCCTGCTTAAGATAGTTAATGCCGTCCATTATGGAGGCTTCTGTATTTTGGAAAGGCTGTTTAAAAATATTTCATGCCAGGTAATTATGCAGATTGCCTAGCTAACAGGAAGATTATGGATGCAAATAAATCAGATTTTGAAATGAAGGGCTTTGCTGACCTCTTAAGAGGGTAGTAATATATGCATAATGGTGAGGAAAATACTCCCAGATCATCAGGACAAGAAAAGGGCACATTGTCATTCCTTAAAATGTACTGTGGTTGGAATAAAAATCCAGAAGCGAGTGAACTGAATTCAAGAACTGCTTCACTTGCTATTAAGTTACCTCTTCTCTCCTCTGGTTTTCATGTGGGGGAATTTCATGGTCTAGGAGGATGGATGGGCTCCTCTTGGGACCCTGAGTAAGTCACTTAATCCCTCAGTGTAAATTTCCATTGTGGGAATAGCTGGTAGTCAGAAGCAGCTGGGGTCACTCACCCTGCTCTTTCTGTGACCTCCTATCACCCTTTCCCTGCACCCACGGGAATCTTTTCCCACTATTGCTTCTGCCTGGACCATCTGCTAACTCTCTGGTGACTGCCTCCAGGAGTCGATCTGAAACATCTTAAAGTAAACCTAGGTATAAAAATGTAGGTTTTATATGAAAGGAACCTGGCCTTGAATCCCAAGGTCTGACACTGACTAGTATATGCCCTGGGGAAGTTCCAACAGGTTATCAGGTACTTCAACTACAGCAAAGGGCAAAGATATGTCCAACAGGTTATCAGGTACTTCAACTACAGCAGAGGACAAAGATATGTTGAAACTGTGATTTCCGGCTCGGCGCCTGTGGCTCAACGGGCTAAGGCGCCAGCCACGTACACCTAGGCTGGCGGGTTCGAATCCAGCCCAGCCCGCCAAACAACAATGATGGCTGCAACCAAAAAAAATGGCTGGATGTTGTGGCGGGCGCCTATAGTCCCAGCTACTTGGGAGGCGAAGGCAGGAGACTCGCTTGAGCCCAGGAATTGGAGGTTGCTATGAGCTGTGATGCCACAGCACTCTATCCAGGGTGACAGCTTGAGGCTCTGTCTCAAAAAAAAAAGAAACTGTGATTTCCCTTGAGCTAATAGTTTGCATGATATCTGGCACAAGGGTTTCTCTCAAAAATTTAAAATTTCTTTCTTTCTTTCTTTTTTTTTTGGTAGAGACAGAGTGTCACTCTATCGCCCTCAGAAGAGTGCTGTGGCATCACACAGCTCACAGCAACCTCCAACTCCTGGGCTTAGGTGATTCTCTTGCCTCAGCCTCCCGAGTAACTGGGACCACAGGTGCCTGCCACAACACCCGGCTAGTTTTTTGTTGTAGTTCGGCCGGGGCTGGGTTTGAACCCACCACCCTCCATATATGGGGCCACCGCCTTACTGACAGAGCCACAGGTGCCTCTCAACTTAAAATTTCTCACAGCAGCCCTGTGAGTTTGCTATGATGCGCCAAGGTGCCTGAGGTCAGTTTGGGAACCAAGTCTTAGGTGTCATATCATTTGATTTTGGAGGATAAAATATGTGGATGCATATAAAGAATCTGGCTTTGGGTATGACCCTAACCTGGCATTTGCTACTGTTCTTCTGTTCAACTGGTTTTCTGTAGGTTATATGGATTCATAAGGAAGAAAAGCAAGTTTTTCTTTTTAGGGAATTAAATGCTGCCAATACTTGCTGTTCTGAATGCCTACCAAAGCACTGCCTATTACAAAATGAAAAGCATGCCCAAAAAAACCTCGCAATTAGGACACAATAGTGAATAACTCATGAGTAATAAAGTAGTACAGGATTTCAAAGGAGTAGAAAATGGGAGTGGTGTGAGAGGAGGCAGGAGCTGTGTGGGCCTGGACAGATGGACAGCATTTAGAAGGGGTGAGGGAGGAGGGGCGCTCTCCAATAAGGGAATTTGTCCAGTGCGATCTCCCCGCCCCCCATGCTTTCCACATGTAGCCAATGGGTTGGCTTCTGGGAGAATATTCAAATCCACCCTGTCCTTAGTGTCTTCTCCAACTTGGTGAAGACCAGAGCACTCACAGATGCTGTTGCAGACTTAGCCCTTTGTAAGGGCGTTAACTCCGCAAACATTCTTTGCCTATTGCATACATGAACATTTCCATAATAGGAATGTGAGCTAAGCTCTGAGAAGACTCCCATGGAAAACATTCATTTCGTCCAGTATTCCCTGAAGAAGTTCTGGAAGGAAGTGCTGCTTGAACTGAGCTTCACATAGGTAGTTTAAAAGATGCCGTCATAATAGTTCAACAACTCACTTGTGCAAAAACACAGCTTTATTTTTTTGTTTAACTTCCACTTCAGCTGATAGCAGAACATGTGGTCTAGCCAAGTCATACTAATCTAATCATTGTCAGACCCTTTTCTATTATGACATATGAATGAAATAAGACAGCACCAAGCCTTTTATTTTTCACTCCTTTCAGTTACTACATTGGTTGTAAGATTTATCTGTGTTGGAATTATCAGTAGTTATTTCCTTTTAATTGATTCGTGGTATTACATTGTATAGACGCATTGCACCACTCACGAGTTGGTGGGCATTTGGATTGTTCCAGTTTGGGGCTACTGTGAAAAAAGCTGTGATGCATACTCAACTGTAAACTTTTGGTGGACATATGTTTTTATTTCTCCCTCATAAATATCTAGGCGCAAACTGAATGGTGTGTGTTTAATTTTATAAGGAACTACCAAATATTTTCCCAAGTACCGTTTTGGATTCCTACCAGCAAATAGAATTCTAATGGTTCCACATCCTCACTAATGCTTGACAGTTAGTTTTAGAATTTCTAGCAGGAGTGGTTTTAAGTTGCATTTCCCTTATGATTAACAATATTGAACATATTTTCAGGTATTTGCCCTTTATCTATCTTCTTTGATGAGGTGTCTGTCCAAATATTTTGCCCCTATTTTTATCAGGTTTTCTTTTAATTATTAAATTGTAGCAATTGTTTTAAATAGACTCAGCATAGTTCTTTATCAAACATATTTTATATGTATTTTCTCCAGTCTTGGCTTGGGTATGACTTGTCCGTGCCTGGTTCCTTATATGAACATTAGTCTGCTGGTGCTAACTCTGGTCTTGTCATGGCCTCCAGTACCACATCCGTGTCCTCATTGTGATTCCTGGCACCTTTGAGTTCACCAGCATGTTCTCAACTGCTTCTACTTTTCTCTCAAGGATCTGTAGTCAATTTTAGCAGTCTCTTTCATAAGTAGCCTATACTGAGGCTTCAGGTTTCAAGCAGATGTCTTCAGCCAATTTATCTGAACAGTTGGTACAGTCATCACTCAGGCACCATATTGGTTGGACATGAGGTTTCTCTAAGAAACTTAAAACCCTTCCAGGCTCTACTCTCAGGCTTGAGGCACTGCTCTATGTGGAATTTCCCAAAACCTAGACGTGGTTTCTTCTACACATCTGCCTTTTCCCCGTCTAGGCTTGACATTATCAGAGACGGAGTGGAACTATTTACCTCTAGATGTGCCCTTCTAATACTCCTGCCACTTGGCCAAACTTCAGTCTCTTTCCATACTAATGTTCTTATGCAATCAACTTGCATTCTTTCCTTTTTCTCTATCACAGAATAAATGCCAACCTTTCAATTGTCCAGGAACTCGTGATCAGTATTTACAGCCAAGCTTTTGGTCATCAGAAATTCTCCCCCCACCTACCTTTCGGGCACTAGAATCTTACATTTGTTTAAAAATCATAAGCTTAATATCCTGTTATAAAAGTCTAGTTAGAAATTCATACACAAAGAATATAGTACTTTGATCTTTCTGTCTCTGCCTTTTCTTTGAGTTTAGTGCACAAAAATTATCTATTGCCTGAATGGTAGGTCCAAGGAAGACAGAGAGAAACCTCTTAATTCCACAATATATTATCCTACTATAGTTGTTCTCAGTAGCTAAGTCTCTGATAGGACAGTTCCTGCAGAGACAAGAATATAACTAATGACTCTGAGCCAGAAAAGCCCAGAACCTATTTTAAAATGACAGTCCTATTGATTGTTATGTTAACCATGAAACTGGCAGAAGCTACCATTTGGTGGTACTACTTGGTACCATGTGCCAACTTTGGCTTAAGTGGTTGGCTTCTACTATTGTGTAAAATAAATAGTTATTATTTTCATTTTGCTATAGAGGAAACTGAGTGTTCTGATACATTTTTTAAATTTTTCTGAGGTGAAAAATTTATAAGCATCTCCAGGATTTGAACTCCAGGTTCTGATTTTAAAGCTTATGTATACTCTTAACCATTAGAACAATGGTTCTCAAGCTATTTGTTCTGAGGATCCCCTTATAAACTTGAAAATTACTGAAAATCCCAAAGATCTTTTATTTATGTGGTTAATATCTATTAATACTTGCTTTACTAAATTATTTATTAATTTGTTTCAAAACAATAATAATAAATTCACTGCATGTCAGTATTTTTTTTTTGAGACAGAGTCTCACTTTGGATAGAGTGCTGTGACATCACAGCTCACAGCAACCTCCAAGCATGTCAGTATTAATGATATACCCTTATGAAATGTTACTAGATTTTCCAAAACAAATTTTATAAAAAGTAAGAAGAATTCAAAAGAATTCAAATTAATATACATAAAAAGAGCCAACAATCCCTAGATCACTGGGTAAGAGAGATGAATAGAACCTTCTCTAAAGAAGAGAGATGTATGACTAACAAACACATGAAAAAATACTCATCATCCCTAATTATTAGAGAAATGCAAATCAAAGCCATCCTGAGGTATCTAACCCCAGTGAGAATGGCCCTCATCACAAAGCCTCAAAACTGCAGATGCTGGTGTGGACGTGGAGAGAAGGGAACACTTTTACGCCACTGGTGGGACTGAAAACTAATACAACTTTTTTGGAAGGAAGTATGGAGAACTCTCAAAGAACTCAAGCTAGACCTCCCATTTGATCCTGCAATCCCGTTGCTGGGCATCTACCCAGAAGAAAAAAAATCCTTTTACCACAGGGACATTTGCTCTAGACTATTTACTGCAGCTCAATTTACAATCACCAAAATGTGGAAAGAGCCTAAATGCCCACCAACCCACAAATGGATTAACAAGCTGTGGTATATGTATACCATGGAATACTATTCAGCCACTAGAAAAGATGGAGACTTTCCATCCTTTGTATTAACCTGAATGGAAGTGGAACACATTATTCTTAGTAAAGCATCACAAGAATGGAGAAACAAGAATCCTATGAACTCAATTCTGATATGTGGACAATTAAGGTCCTGGTACACAGTGGGGGGGGGGGAGGGAGAGCTAAGAAATGGAAGGAAAGAGTGTGGGTCAAGGGGTGTGGTATACCTTTTGGGGGCAGGACACAATTATAAAAGGGTCCTTATCCAAAAAAAGCAATCAATGTAACCTGGTTCTGTGTACCCTCAATGAATCTCCAACAATAAAAAAAAAAAGTTCATTACAGTATGTGGGGAAAATCATACATATATACAATAGAGTTGTAAAAATAAGGAGTGCTTAAGTAACCTTTTCATATAACTGTAAATATTCTTTGATATTACATCAAAATTCTGCTGTTTCCACAAGTAATTTCTTAAGTTATTCACAATGTAAAATCTGAAGTTCCATCTATGAACTTTTTCACCTCTATTATATTAAAACCTTTTAGTGTATCTTTCACTTTGAGTTGATCTTTCACCCATTTATGATCTATATAGCATAATACAGAGGTCATTTGAAAAATAAAAATTTCTAAAAATAGTGAGAAGGGTAGCATTGCTTTATACTTTTCTAAATCTTGTTAAAGTTGGGCTTAATAGAAGGCAGCTACATTCTCATAACTGCTTCTGCATTTAGTCTATTGTGACATCACATGTTGTGTAGTCTCTGGAAAATTCCACTGTACACTTACAAGAGAATGAGAGCAAAAAAGGCAAATAACATCTTAGTATTATGAAAATAGCTTTGATCAGTGGACCCCCACCTTAAAGATTTTACAGATCCTTAGAGGTACCCAGACCACAATTTGAGAATTGCTACTTTAGGATAATCATAAGCATAGTGATTCCAGTGTAGCAAAACTCTATTATCTGTAAAGAAGGGGGCTATGAATTGGGAAGTATAGTGTAGGACCAAGATCCTGGGGGATGATTATCATGTTAAAGAGTATGAAGGTTATTCTGCTCCATCTCAATAAAAAAAAAATTGTTATGTCCTTAATTAGCTGTGCAACTTTTCAGTTTAATTAAGTTCCATTTGTTTATTTTTCTTGTTGCGATTACCACTGAAGTTTTCCTCATAAAATCTTTCCCCAAGATGACATCCTCAAGAGTTTTTCCCACAGTTTCTTCTGGAACATTTATCATTTCATGCCGTAGATTTAAATCTTTTATCCATCTAGAATCAATTTTTTTTTAATTTTATTAAATCATAATTGTGTACATCAGTGCAATCATGGGGCACAATGTGCTGACTTCATATATAATCTGAAATATTTTCATTGAACTGTTAAGCATAGCCTTCATGGCATTTTCTTAATCACTATATGAAGACATTGGTATTCTGCATTTAGTAAGTTTCACCAATACCCTTCTAAGATGCACCATATGTGTGATCCCACCAATTGCACTCCCTCCACCCAACCTCCCTCCTCCCTTGCCCTTTTCCTCATATTCTTGTGCTATAATTGGGTTTTAGCCTTCATATGAAAGCTATAAATTAGTTTCATATTAGGGCTGAGTACATTGGATACATTTTCTTCCATTCTTGAGATACTTTGCTAAGAAGAATATGTTCCAGCTCCATCCATGTAAACATGAAAGAAGTCTCCATCTTTCTTTAAGACTGCATAATATTCCATGGTATGCGTGTACAACCATTTCTTAATCCATTTGTGGGTCGATGGGCACTTGAGCTTCTTCCATGACTTAGCAATTATGAATTGGGCTGCAATAAACATTCCAGTACATATATCTTTATTATGATGTGATTTTTGGTCTTCTGGATATATATCTAATAAAGGAATTATAGGATCAAATGGCAGATCTATTTTTAGATCTCTAAGTATTCTCCAAATATCCTTCCAAAAGGAATGTATTAGTTTGCATTCCCACCAGCAATGTAGAAGCATTCCCTTTTCTCCACATTCATGCCAGCATCTCTGGTTTTGGGATTTTGTTATGTGGGCTAATCTTGCTGGAGTTAAATGATATCTCAAAGTAATTTTGATTTGCATTTCTCTGATCATTAAGGATGGTGAGCATTTTTTCATGTGTCTGTAGGCTGTATGCCTGTCTTCTTTAGAGAAGTTTCTCTTCAAGTCCTTTGCCCATCCTGAAATGGGATTACTTGTCCTTTTGTTGCTAATACGTTTGAGTTCTCTGTGGATTCTGGTTATTAAACTTTGGTCTGAGGCATAAACTGCAAGTATTTTCTCCCATTCGGAGGGCTGTCTGCCTTCTACACTTACTGTGTTCTTAGCAGTGCACAAGCTTTTTAGTTTGATCAGGTCCCAGTAGTGTATTTTTGATACTGCTTCAATTGCTTGGGGAGTCCTCCTCATAAAAAATTCACCCAGGCCGATTCCTTCAAAAGTTTTCCCTGCACTTTCTTCTAATATTTTTATAGTTTCATGTCTTAAGTTTAAATCTTTGATCCAGTGAGAGTCTATCTTAGATAATGGTGAAAGACGTGGTCCAGTTTCAATCTTCTACAGGTCACCAGCCAATTCACCCAGCACCATTTGTTAAATAGGGAATCTTTTCCCCACTGAATGTTTTTAATTGGCTTGTCAAAGATCAAATAGCAGTAAGTAGCTGGGTTCATCTCTTGGTTCTCTACTCTGTTCCATACTTCTAGCTCTTTGTTTTTGTGCCAGTACCATGCTGTTTTGATCACTATCGATTTATAGTACAGTCTTAGGTCTGGTAGTGTGATTCGTCTTGCTTTGTTTTTATTTCTGAGTAATGTCTTGGCTATTCAAGGTTTTTTCTGATTCCATATAAAACAAAGTATTATTTTTTTGAGGTCTTTAAAATATGACAGTGGACCTTTAATAGAAATTGCATTAAAATTGTATATTGCTTTGGGTCATACGGACATTTTAACAATGTTGATTCTTCCCAGCCATGAGCATGGTTTATTTTTCCATTTGTTGAAATATTCAGCTATTTCTTTTCTTAGAGTTTCATAGTTCTCTTTTATTTATTTATTTTTTTTTTTGAGACAGACCCTCAAGCTATCACCCTGGTTAGAGTGCCATGGCATCACATCTCACAGCAACCTCCAATTCCTGGGCTCAAGTGAGTCTCCTGCCTCCACCTCCCAAGTAGCTGGGACTACAAGTGCCCACCACAATGCCCAGTCATTTTGTGGTTGCAGCCATCATTGTTGTTTGGCGGGCCCCGACTGGATTCGAACCCACCAGCTAAAGTGTATGTGGCTAGTGCCTTAGCCACCTGAGCCACAGGTGCTGAGCCTCATAGTTCTCTTTATAAAGATCTTTCATATCTTTTGTTAAATAAACTCCCAAATATTTCATCTTCTTTGGTACTACTGTGAAAGGTATAGAGACCTTGACTGTTTTCTCAGCTTGACTATTATTGGTATATATAAAGGCTACAGATTTATGAGTGTTGATTTTGTAGCCTGAGACATTGCTGTATTTCTTGATCACTTCTAAAAGTTTCATAGTAGAATCCCTGGTATTTTCCAGATATACAATTATGTCAACTGTGAAGAGTGAAAGTTTAATCTCTTCTGATCCTATGTGGATACCCTTGATCGCCTTTTCTTCCCTAATTGTAATGGCTAAAACTTCCATTACAATGTTGAAGAGCAATGGAGACAATGGGCAACCTTGCCTAGTTCCTGATCTAAGTAAAAATGATTTCAGTTTAATTCCATTCAATATGATATTGGCTGTGGGTTTGCTGTAGATGGCTTCTATGCGTTTAAGAAATGTCCCTTCT
>CAUYON010075136.1:0-29994 GCA_963573935.1 Arctocebus calabarensis | reverse complement strand
TTGATGTGATATATTATATTTATAGTGTTGCAAATGTTGAACCAACCCTGTAACCCTAGGATAAAACCAACTTGGTCAGCTCGGCACCTGTGGCTCAATGGGCTAAGGCGCCAGCCACGTACACCTGAGCTGGCGGGTTCGAATCCAGCCCCAGGGCTCGCCAAACAACAATGACGGCTGCAACCAAAAAATGGCCGGGCAGTGTGGCGGGCGCCTGTAGTCCCAGCTACTTGGGAGGCAGAGGCAAGAGACTCACTTGAGCCCTGGTATTGGAGGTTGCTGTGAGCTGTGATGCCACAGCACTCTATTCAGAGTGAAAGCTTGAGGCTCTGTCTCAAAAAAATAAAAATAAAAATAAAATAACTAAAAGATGCAAAGACACTTGCCATACAAGAAAAAATGAAAATGTCTCATTAAAAGAAACCATTAAGAAAACAGAATGGGGCTGGGCAAGGAGGTTCACACCTGTAATCCTAACACCCTGGGAGGCCAAAGGTAGGTGGATTACTTGAGCTTATGAGTTTGAGACCAACCTGAACAAGAGTGAGACTCCCATCTCTCCTAAAAATAGAAAAACTGAGGCAAGAGGATCACTTGAGCCCAAGAGTTGGAGGTTGCTATGACCTATGATGACTTCCTGGCACTCTATCCAGGGCAATAGCTTGAGACTCTGTCTTAAAAATAATAATAATAAAATAAAGAAAAAGAAAATGAAAAGGCTGCGTATGGCAGCTCATGCCTATAATCCTAACACTCTAGGAGGTCAAGGCAGGAGGAATGCATAAGCTCAGGAGTTTGAGACTAACTTGAGCAAGAGCGAGACTCTGTCTCTACTAAAAATGGAAAAAATTAGCCAGGCATTGTGGCAGGTGCCTGGCATCCCAGCTACTGTGGAGGCTGAGGCAGAAGGATTGCTTAAACCCAAGCTTTTGACGTTGTTGTGAGCTAGGCTGATGCCATAGCACTCTATAACCTGGACAACAGAGTGAGACGCTGTCTCAAAAAAAAAAAAAAAAAAGGCTCGGCACCTGTGGCTCAATGAGCTAAGGCACCAGCCATGTACACCTGAGCTGGTGGGTTCGAATCCAGCCAGGGCCCGCCAAACAATGACGGCTGCAACCAAAAAATGGCCGGGCCTTCTGGCGGGCGCCTGTAGTCCCAGCTACTTACGAGGCGGAGGCAAGAGACTCGCTTGAGCCCAGGAGTTGGAGGTTGCTGTGAGCTGTGATGCCATAGCACTCTACCCAGAGTGACAGCTTGAGGCTCTGTCTCAAAAAAAAAAAAAAAAAAAAATACAGTAATGGCAAGGCATATAGACTATTTGGCCAGATGTTTCTTTCCCCTCAATTCATCTGTTGAAGCTCCATTTTTCAAAGCAATGGCTTTTGGAGGACCACCAAATTGTGAGGGTGGTGCCCTCCTAATAGGATTTGGGCCCTTAGACAAGTAGGAAGAGACAAGAGTTCTTTCTCCAAGTGCAGACTTAAGGAAAAAAACTTCATGAGCACACAATAAAAAAGTGGTTACAACCAAGCTATCACCAAAAAATTGAATCTTCTGCCCCTTGATCTTGGCCTGGGCCTGTAGCCCAGTCTGTGATATGTACTATAGCAATCCACACTCAGAGAGGCAGGAAAAACTATTTTAAATATAAATATCTAAAAACAGACTCATATCCAGAATATATAAAGAACCCCTACAAATCATTGAAAAGAAAACAACCAACCAATAAAATCATGCTCAAAAGCCCAGAAAACAAACTATCTAAAGCAGATATCTGAATGACTGTCCAATACGCACAGGACAAGGAGTGCGACATCTCTGGTGAACAGAGAAATGCAAATTAAAGCCACCAGGAGGTACCAGAATACATTGACCAGCTAGGTTAAAATTAAGGAGCTTAATAATGCCAAGTCTTGGCTAGGATGTGGAGAACTTGAATTCTCATAAATTATTGTTGGGAGTGTAAAATAATATAACCACTTTGGAAAACTAAAAGATCCTTATAAAGTGAAAAGCCCACTTTCCCATTTCCTGGGCTTATGGGAAAGCAAAATAAGATTTTGATGTCAGCACAATTTCTACTATAGTAAATTTTTAATATTTGTAATAATAGTAGCACTAGTATCTTGCACCTGTGTATATCAATTCCTCCTCCAATGGGCAGTGCCTGTGGCTCAAAGGAGTAGGGCACTGGCCCCATATGCTGGAGATAGCGGGTTCAAACCCAGCCCCGGTTAAAAACTGGAAAAAAAAAAAAATAAACAAAAACCAAAACCTCTTTCAATTACAAGTGAAATTTAATTGACTGCCTGGAGTATTGTTTTTTTTTTTTTTGAGACAGAGCCTCAAGCTGTCACCCTGGGTAGAGTGCGGTGGCATCACAGCTCACAGCAACCTCCAATTCCTGGGCTCAAGCGAGTCTCCTGCCTCTGCCTCCCAAGTAGCTGGGACTATAGGCACCCGCCACAATGCCCAGCCATTTTTTGGTTGCAGCTGTCATTGTCATTTGGCGGGCCCAGGCTGGATTCGAACCCACCAGCTTAGGTGTACGTGGCTGGCGCCTTAGCCCGTTGAGCCACAGGTGCCGAGCCTGGAGTATTGCTATTTAAACATTTCTTAACTACTAATGGTAAGTTATACCTCAAGAGTGGGAAATTTGAGGTAATAACTCACTTGGAACTTGGGAAGGCAATTAGAGAAACTGGGACGTGTAAATAAACAGAACTGGTGTTGGGCCTATGGTTAATCTTAGTCAATTTATGTATAAAGAAGAATACATGTCCTTACATTGACCTTGATGCAATTGTTTTGATATATATCTAACATTTAACTTTTAGAGTATTTTTACTTAGCAAAACTTGTACAGAACAAATAATCACTCCCTAGGTAATGGAACAAGTCTTGAGAATGAGATGAGGACAAGAGAGCCATCAGTATTTGCTTCATGTATTACGTGGTAAGAAAGGGGTCATTGTCAAATTTTGAAGCTTCTAAATGCCCCATTTCAGAACTTCTGCATCAAAATATCCTGCTTCCATTCCTGATCACGCACTCTGAGAGGTATCCTAATAAACACTTAATAGATTATACAAAGATGAGCAAAATTTTATCCTGCCACTAGGAGGCTTAAAATACGTATAGTAAAGAAGGACAGGCAGGCTTATAATGAACTAGTCCCCCATGAGAATGGAATGAATATGTGAAGGACCAATGTCAAATGTGGTACCAAAAACCCTTATCAATTCAATAAACCAAAGGCACAAGCAAGTTCCCTGGGGCTTCTGAGAAGAGAAATGTCATGTACATCTTACCTTGTCACCGAAATTCTTCAAGTAACCCACAGGTTAATAATTCAATTATAAAGACTCTTCCAAAAATCCCAGAGGCTTAAAAGGACCCATGAACACCCTGAAACTATGTGGAAGAAACCATGTGCATTTTTCTGGGGAAGGGATTCATGACTTTCCTTAAACTCTCATATGTCTCTAAAACTCAAAAAAGATTTCTCCTGAATTTGTTCTAACTGTAATTTGGGTTTATCTATAAACTTCCATTACTCACTGAATGGAACATTGGCTATAACATCAACGGCAAAAATTGTTAAAATCACAAAGATGAATGGCTGGGTCTGGTGACTTCTGCTTATAGTCCTAGCACTCTGAGAGGCCAAGGGATTGCTTAAGGCCAAGAATGTGAGACCAGTCTTAGCAAGAGTGAGACTCCTCTATCTCTACCAAAAACAGAAAACTTAACCAGTGTGGTGGAGCACGCCTGCAAGTCCCAGCTGCTGGGGAAGCTGAGGCAGGAGGATCACTTGAGTCCAGGAGTTTCAGTTTATAGTGAGCTATGATGATGCCACTGCACTCTAGCTGGGGTGACAATGAGACTCTGTCTCAAAAAAAAAAAAAGAACCAAATGTGTTAATCAGCCAATCTGATTCTATTTGTTGTACACAGCTGCATTCTTAGAAGGAAATCTCTGCATATCTTCATGTGATTCTGATGGGTCTATAGGAAATTGAGCTGGAAACATCAAATAAAATTGATGTTACTACTAATTAAGCTTCTTAACAGTCATAATTAGATTTCACCTGGGTAGCAAATGGATTGAGCTAGTTATTAACTGTGTGCTTTGAACTGTTGACTTAAATTCTGTGCCTCAACTTCCTCATTTATAAAATTGGAAGAATAACAAATACACTATAGAGTTGTTATGATGATTAGACGTGTTAATATTTGTAAAACAGAGCAGCATCTGGCATGTAGTAAATAACTTAGAAGTCAAAGACTATGGACTTACCTTACTGTGCATTGTGGAATGTGTGCAGTTGAAGTTCTTGATAAACTCTCCGTAGCTCACTTCTTATTAAAAGTTCAGATGTAGCTCTTTTCTCGTCCTTCCCCCACGTGTCTCCTCTCTCTCTCTCTCCCTCTCTTCTCTCCCTTCTCTCTTTCTCCTCCCTTCCCCCCCGTTTCTCTCTCTCTCCGCCTCCTTAATGCTGCTCTGCAGCTTCTCCGCTAATAAAGACCTTTCGTACAAAAAAAAAAAGTTCAGATGTAAGACTTAAAATTCAGGGAAGTTTATCTAAAGTATAAACAGTCCATTCATTTCTTAGATATTCTAAATTATGTCTCTGGGTTAGATGAGATCTCCAGTGAGATTTAATCTTTAAATCTCCAAAAAAGATTTTTTCTTCTTTGTCACACTGTCTTGGCACTTAATAGAATTGCTTTTGCTGAATTGCTTTGCCTAGAAAGACCATTCTAGAAGCAGTCGTTTTCCCGTGTGTTTGTTAGGGATGTCAGAGGGATGCCGTTCACTCTAGAAGACACCATGGGTACCCTACCCACAATCCTTTGCTAGGCTAGCATACCCACCACTTCTGCCCCTCCATAGCTGCTGTGCTCAAAGCTGTATCCCTCTCCAGAAAATTGCTCTTGATTGACAGGAGCGTTCTCTTCTGGAAATACCTGGGCAACGACACACTCCACTCCACTCTGGTATACAAAGGTACAACAGCTCAGCTTTCTTTCTTCAAGACAGGGCAGCTTCATGGAGCCTCTTGAACTCCCATGTTGGGACCATGTTGCCTTCAGCTAAAACCCCAACTTTGCTGGGATTCATCCTCTGCTCCATCCTGCTTCCCTCACTTCCTTCCAGCTTTCTCCTGAGAACCCTCCCTCACTTAATCACTTGCGCAAGAAAACCCATCTTCAACCCCCTTCTAGGAAACCCAACCTAAGATGTCCATTTTATCACATGGTGATATTGTATGCTAGGGGTGAGGGTGGAGTTTGTTTCCCCCAGGCTTCAGTGCCAGAAAATATTGTGCTCCTTCAACGTTCATTTTTGTCTTAAACCTATGAATCTCCCAACCAGAAGTGCTTACCTTTTTATCTTGGTCGCCATGAAACTCACGAGCAAATTTTCAACACATTTCTGTTGTCTAGGAGTAGCAAGTTCATCCTTGGCTTTATTCTACTCTTTTGTTTTTCTCCTCTTTGCCAAAATCAATCTATTGATGCCTACTGATAAATAAGTTTTAAAATGAATCATGGCTTATCTCCCCAATTATTATTATTATTATTTTTTTGAGACGGAGTCTCACTTTGTTGCCCTTGGTAGAGTGCTGGGGCATCACAGCTCACAGCAACCTCAAACTCTTGGGCTTAAGTGATTCTCTTGCCTCAGTCCCCTAAGTAGCTGGGACTACAGGTGCCCACCACACACCCAGCTATGTTGTTGTTGTTGTTGTTGTTTGGCAGGCCCAGGTCAGGTACGAACCTGCCAGCCCCAGTGTATGTGACTGGCGCCCTGGCGGCTAAGCTACAGGCATGGAGTCTCCAATTCTTATATTAGATACTGTTGTCTGAGGCAAGCTCCATTGTCAACCCCCTTCTTCCAGTTACAGCACTCCTGGTGTCCCTGAGGAATTACAATATCTGAATTCAGAATGAGTAATTCAGGTGTGCAGACTCCATTCTCTTACTCCACGTGACAGACTGGTCTGGGCAATCAGAATCAGAGCATCATCGTCCTCTGTTAATAAGCGGGTTTGGAAAACAGGAGGTAATAGGGTATAATTAAGCCATGAGATTCAATTCTAAACTTTCAATTCAATTAATGTGAAGAGGCATTTTTCTTTCCCCTAACCCCTCTCCTGGGATTGCTCAGAACCCACAAAGGAAGCTTGAGGGGATTATAGGTCACCCATCCTGCCCCACCCATCCTGCCCATAAGAGAGAGGACACCCGAGATGGAGCCAATGCTGAGAAAAGCAGAGATTAGGGATGGAGACTATGGCCCAATGACATCAACTGGGCCCTGGTACTCTTAGTTACCCTCACGAATCCAAATCAAGTTGGATTTGTTACTTGCAACCACAACTCCTAACAACAAAGGCACAATTTCTTTTTTTTCAGACAGAGTCTCACTATGTCGCTCTCGGTAAAGTGCTGTGGTATCAAAGCTCACAGCAACCTCAAACTCTTGGGCTTAAGTGATTCTCTTGCCTCAGGTTCCCAAGTAGCTGGGACTACAGGCACCTGCCACAATACCTAGCTATTTTTTTTTGGTGGTGTTGTCATTGTTGTTTAGCAGGCCTGGGCTTGGTTCGAACCCACCAGCCCTGGTGTATGTGGCTGGCTCCCTAACCACTCAACTACCACTGGGCACCAAGCAAAAGAATACAGAAGGTTATTTTTTTTTTTTGAGACAGAGCCTCAAGCTGTCACCCTGGTAGAGTGCAGTGGCATCACAGCTCACAGCAACCCCTAATTCCTGGGCTCAAGTGAGTCTCTTGCCACCACCTCCCAAGTAGCTGGGACTACAGGAGCCTGCCACAACGCCCAGCCATTTTTTTTTTTTTTTTTGGTTGCAGCCATCATTGTTGTTTGGTGGGCCCAGGCTGGATTCAATCCCGCCAGCTCAGGTGTACGTGACTGGTGCCTTAGTCCATTGAGCCACAGACGCCGAACCACATAAGGTTATTTTAACAGTTAGACCTATAAGGGACAATGGCTTTTCTTGTGCAACTTACCTTAACATTCAGAAAATCCAGGGATAAAAAAAGTGTGCAACCTGAATTGTAATGCTGTATGTGTGTTTCTCTTCCTTGTTACACAAATTTGAGAGGCTGTGCTATACATCTTGGAAAAGTAGAATTCTTAGAGCAATTGTTCTACTCAGAATTGATTTTATAGCATTCAAACAACTGCTTCCTGAGGAAAGAGTGACCTTGGGCAGAGCAGAGAATGGAATTGAGAACTTAACACAATTGGCAGTTCTTGGTGAAGAGAGTCATGCGGTAAGGAAGAAGCACAGAATTCATTTTGATTTTTGAGAAAACTAACTCCTCTCCAAGGTGTTAACATGCTACCAAGTCTTCATGATTCCTGTGAATGGTACTAGAAGCTATGGAATTTACATATTTTGTATTCTTTACAGCCTAAGAAATAGAACCACTGAATTCCCATCTGGGAATTTTATAGGTTTTTTTTGTTGTTGTTATTGTTGGTTTATTTTTTTGAGGATTGTTGTTGGGTGCTTGAGATCAAAGTCAAGTGTCTTGGGTCTGAACTTCAGCACTGCTGTTTACTAATTCTATGACCTTAGGAAAGTTATCATGCTTCAATTTTCTTTTCTGTAAAACAGGGATGCCAATGGAACCTCTCACATAGGATCAAATGACCAAATTTATTCAAATTACTAAGGACCATGCCTGGTGCATAGTAAACACTCAATAAATGTGAACCATCAGTAAACTTAACACTGGCTTAAGGGAAATGATAGATAATTTTCACACCTATGAGGTATCTTGGGCACAGCTGGATTCAGGGGCAGCAATAGCATCTTCAGAACTTGATCCCTCCTGCCTCTTGGCTCTGCTTCCTAACGTCTTCAGGTTCAGACAGGCTTTTCTCAGGTCAACCCAGCAGCTCCTATAAAAGCCTATTAGCTCCCCAAACCCCACCCCCCCAGGTAGATTCTGAGAAATGGCTTCAGAACAAGAAGACACAGAGAATCCCCAAAACCCGAACCCACCCCCAGTTCCCAGTGAAGGCACAGAGAATCCCCAAATTCCCGAAATCCCCCCACCCCAGTTCCCAGTGAACAAACAATAGTGAAAATTTACCCAAGTTGTGTTTCTCAAGCTATAGTTCCCGGTGAACAAACGATAGTAGAAACTTACTCGAGCTGTGTTTCTCAAGCTGTAACCCTGCCCTGAGCTAACTGCAATATTCCACTTCTGTATTAGCTTGCTTGCCAAGCAGCACTAAAAAGGTATAAAAAGTCAACCTGACTTCCACTACAGGCCGCCTGCCTTTGAGAGCAGCAGTCCCGTGCACAGGTGTAATAAATCACCAGTTGACTTTTACCTGAGTGGGATCCAAGTCTATCTTTACAGGCTGCGACAGGTACAACACTCCTGGTGCACTTCCCCCAGAACAGGGTGAAGACATGAACAGTCTTCTACATAGCTCAAAGCAAGCTCCTAGAATTGAGTCACATTAGGCAACCATGGCTCACATGCCCACCACAGAACCAACCGCTATGGCCAGAAGGAATGGATGTGAGGCTGTGATTAGCTAGCCTTGGGGGCATGCCCATCACTACCTAGGGCATGAAATCAACCCACCCTGGACACTTGCATGGAATCAACCCACCGGGGTACTTGCATGGGAAGATGAAGTAGGTGAGTCCCTAGAGAGCACTAGAGAAGAAGGGAATGGGTGCTTGGCACGTAAAGCCACACACATGTACACTGATGTACACTTTTCTTGATTGATACCTGATCACTGGACTGAGAGTATGCTTGGCTTCCTTCAGTGGTGCTACCCCCTTACATGTAAGAGAAGAGCTCGGTGCTGGCAACTATTGTGGCCGGGTCATCTGGACATTTATCAGGGGATACCTTAGAAATGGACACCACAAAAGGGATGGTACGGAAAGCAGGGAAGAAGCCAGGTTTCAATGCCATCACAAGTGCAGCCTGGAGCAGCAGTGGACCTAGAAAGTAGCCCCTTATACTCTGACATCAATTAGTCCAGTGTGCATCACAGCAAATGAGAGCGCCGTGCTGGACAAGGTGGCCCTCCTTGGCTAAAGGGACTAACAGCCAGGGCTGGCCAAAGATAGCCCTCCCAGAAGGGGGACAGGGGACAGATCCCTTTTCCTGAAGAGGGACTAGAGCCACCTATCAGAAAACACCACAAAGACACACAGTAATGATGGGGTGACAAAGCTTTGTTCCAGGCCCCCAAAATGTACCAGGTACAAAATTTTATTTACTTATTTACATTTAGACAGTCTTACTTTGTTGCCCTGGGTACACTGTTGTGGCATCATAGCTCATAGCAACCTCACACTCTTGGGCTCAAGTGATCCTCTTTCCTCAGGCTCCCAAGTAGCTGGGCCTACAGGCCTTTGCCATAGCACCTGATTATTTTCATAGAGATGGGAGGTCTCTCTTTTGCCTAGGCTGGTCTCGAACTCCTGAGGTCAGGTAATCTACCCACCTCAGCTTTTCAGAGTGCTAGGATTACAGGCATGAGCCATCACACCCGGCCAGGTGCACCAATATAAATAATGATTTGTATAAAGGTTGACACCTAATCAGGAAGAATGATTAGTTAAAATTACAAAGTAGACTTGAAGAAAGTTTGTACTTGCTGCCCTAAGTGCCCTACCTGCTAGCTAGGGCTTTGCCTGAGGACAAATTTTGTGGTTGTATCCTGTGGGAATTCTGAGTCAGTTATGGATGGCAGCTGTCTAGAATCAGGATACCAATTTTAAGGAGAAAAAGACAAGCCAAGGATGTCTGCAACCTGGAGGTACTGAGGATTCTTAAGGCTGGGAGGAATAGCTGGCCTGAGGGGCTAAGGGGTACAGTCACATCACTATGGCTGAGTTGTCTCTCTTGTGATTGATAAGATGTTTAGACAGAGAATGAGCTTAAACTTTTGCACTGCCATCTAGTGCCTGTAACTCATAGGGTTTATGATTCCAGCAGAAAAGTCAGCTGTCCTCACAGCGTGGGGCTAGAGTGGAAGGTGGGAAGGGTGACCCCAAGTCAATGTTGGAACAACCACAGCAAAGTAAAAACAAGAATACCTTTTCTTCATCTTCCACATTTGTCATTACCCACGATTCACACAAATTGGCAGTGAAAGATCATTAAGCATGAGAAAAAGACAGGGGGAAAAAAGCATTTGATAAGAGACAGGGCTTCAAAGAAATGATCTTGTAAAAGTAGATGATAGACAACATCATCAGAACTTTAACATAATTGAACAAATGGTTGGTAAGAAACATTGGAAAGAAAAATATTCATCTGCTGAGCCAGTAAGACATATAGTGAATAATTGTTAAGACTTTCATGCACCAAGTGCAAAATTATTCACAGATGACTCACAAATCTGAGAAACTGTGGCTTCACCAATACTTAGAATATATTTTTAAATTTTTTATTTGTTTTTTAGTTTTGGTAGAGACAGTGTCATTATGTTTCCTGGCCTGGCCTCAAATTTCTGGCCTTAAGTGATTCTCCTGCCTCTGGTTCCCAAAGTGCTGGGATTATAGGCATGAATCACTGGGCTTGGCCGATTATTCTCTTTTTTAAAATCAGAAAAATCCAAGAAATATTTTTTCAAGTGGTCACAGGGTTTCTTATAATTTTGCATGACAATGCACATAAATATTTGTTCAAACAACTCAAAGATTTGATCCATGAATTGTCCAATTAGCAATATCAATCTTAGAATGCTTGTTATATAATCAGGACAGTCCAGGAGAAATAAAGAAGACTCTGTGCTCAAGGGAATTTGGAGCCAGCCAGACTTGGGGTTCATTTTTCAGCTCTGTCACCTGCTGGTTGTGTGGCTTTGGCAAGTTTTGTAGTCGCTCTGAGACTATTGATTTATCTGTAAAATGGACAGAATAAAGATACTTACTACAAAGAGGCACCAACAGTGCTAGATGCAGTAAGTGGCAAAAGGATCGGCACAGGGCCCAGAAAACACTCTCTACTAAAGCATTACCTGATGCTACAATTCTTGCTACCATGGTTACCGTTGTGGCGGTGTCATTGTCTTCCTTGCTGTTATGGAATATCTAAGCCTAAGGTATAAGATCCCTGGAAGAAAAGGGAACATTCTGACCTATACTCCAAGAAGAAGAGATTCTCCAACTTTTCAGGAAAACTGTGCCACCAGGAAAAGGAAATTTTAAAAAAGGAAATAAAACAAACACTAGTTGAAAATCCTATCCTTTCTCTCCACCTGCTTTTCCCCAGTGGTTGAATGAAAACAAGCCTGAGTGCAAGTTTCTTCTCAAACAACAGATTTACCCTAAAGGCTAAGATGGAATCAGAAAACCCAAGAGTGGCCCAGGGTTTCTGGTTAAATGTCAATGAGGGGGTAGCTCATTGTCCGCACCTGTAGGTGGAGGCAGAGGACGCTCCCTTGCTTCCTGCTGTGTATGGGAAAGGCAGGGGTAGTCCCTGCTCAGCCTGTACCAGCCGCCAAATCGTCCGGTATACAAGCTAACGTCAGCTCCAGCCCTGGCTGCACGCCAGTCTCTGACGTCTGTTTATATAGGACTTCCCTTTCTCAGACTTTCCAGACTCATAGGAAGGAAATCTATATTACTTTTGTAGCATAATCACTTTTAACCTCAGCTCTTTTAGGAATCCAAGCCTTTTGACATCAGACAATGTGGATTATTGTCATAAAATGAATATTGATGACAAATAATTTTAAGAGGCTCTTGTGACAGTTACAGTACACTCAACGTGCCAATTCTGTTATCACTTGCTCATGTTTTAACACCTTCCTTCTAAGTGGATCCCAAGGCTACATGGATGGCAGGAGGTAACTTAATGAATCCTTTGAGGTAAATTAACAAGTAAGAGGTTGAACCAGGAGTAGGAACTCATGTAACTGAATTCCTAGAACAACACTCTTTCCACAGCCAGGCGCCTTGGCTCACACCTGTAATCCCAGCACTCTGAGAGGCTGAGGCGGGTGGATCCCCTAAGCTCACAGGTTCAAAACCAGCCTGAGCTAGAGTGAGACCCTGTCTCTAAAAATAACTGGGTGTTGTGGCAGGTTTCTGTAGTCCCAGCTACTTTGGAGGCTGAGGCAAGAGAATTGCTTGAGGAGGAGTCTGAGGTTGCTATGAGCTATGACACCACGGCACTCTACCAGGGGGTGACAAAGTAAGACTCTGTCTCAAAAAAAAAACCAACAACTCTTTCCACAATGATTCATTCATTTGCCCATTCAGCTGGCACAAATAAATTCCTATATTAGATATCTGACTCTGTGCTGGGTATGCAGGATAAAAAAAATGAAAGATATGCTTAGTGTCAGTGGTTAGGGTGCCAGCCACATACACCAGGGCTGAAGGGTTCAAATCCAGCCTGGGCCCTGCCAAACAAGGACAACTACAACAACAACAGCAACAAAAATAGCCAAGCATTGTGTTGGGCTCCTGTAGTCCCAGCTACTTGGGAGGCTGAGGCAAGAGAATCACATAAGCCTACGAGTTTGGGGTTGCCATGAGCTGTGATGCCACAGCATTCTACCCAGGGTGACATAGTGAGACTCTGCCTCAAAAAAAAAAAAAAAGAAAGAAAGAAAAAAGTGAAAAATTAATCCCCTATCTAGTAAAAATAATTTTTATTTAATTGGATGCCATACATATAAATTTAAAAGTGAAATAGTGTTTCAGATGCTACTTGTGTCTGGGAAAAATTGATGTTACCTGGGAACATCAGAGAAGGCTTCTTGGTACCAGAGTTGACTTTTGATTTA
This sequence comes from Arctocebus calabarensis, assembly GCA_963573935.1. Taxonomy (NCBI): domain Eukaryota; kingdom Metazoa; phylum Chordata; class Mammalia; order Primates; family Lorisidae; genus Arctocebus; species Arctocebus calabarensis. Next base: position 17,176 of record CAUYON010075136.1, on the reverse strand, counting down.
GAGCCCTGAGAAGAATTGCAGACATGGAGTCATGGAAACACCTGCCTTCCCCCACCCCAACAGTGCAACAGTCAGCAATATTAAATGATGGCAGAGAAATCAAGAAGATGAAAGGTGAAGAGAACTCACGAGATTTGGTCTTCAGTCTTTGGCGAGGTGCCATACGGTTTTGGTGCCAGTAGAGGTAAAAATTTGACTGAAGAGCAATGGAGAAGGAAACGTTAGAGAACAAAAGCAAAGATTATGATCAGAATTTGTGAGGATAGAGGGAATGCTCATATACTGCTAGAAGAAGCATAACTAGTATGAAGTTTTCAAAGGCCAGGTGCAATGACTCACACCTGTAATTCTAGCACTGTGGGAGGCCAAAGTGGGAGGATCACTTAAGGCCAGGAGTTTAAGACCAACATGGGCAACATAGTAAGACCCCATCTCTAAAAAAGCTAAAGAAAATACTGGGCATGTTGGCATGTGCTTGCAGTCCCAGCTCTTCAGGAGCTGAGACAAGAGGATCACTTGAGCCAAGGAGTTTAGGTTGTTGTGAGTTATGATTGTGTCACTGTACTCTAGCCTGGGCAACAAAGCAAAACCCTGTCTCTAAAAAAAAGAACAACTTAGTAAAATATCTCAAGAATGGAAAAAAAAAAGTATCCAATGTATTCAATACTACTATGAAATCAATATATAACCACCTACACACTCATATGAATGGCAAAACATAACGGTAGTCCAGAAAGTAAAAGGGAAGAGGAGAGAGAGGGGAGGGGAGGGGGATATGGGCAACAGGAGGGTATTTGGGGGACCTCACCTAATGTGCATGATGCAAAACTACTCAGAAATGAGTATAATTGTGATGGATGTGTTACTTAGTTCAATGTGAGCATTTCACATTGTATATTGAAGCAGTACCCTGACCCCATAAATGCATCAATGTACAAGGTTATAATTTCATAAAAATAATTAATAAAAAGAAAAATAATAATATGAACATATCAATGGACTTAGCTATTCTACTTCTAGAAAATTATCCCAAGGAAATAAATCTGTATCTATGCCAAGATCTGGATATGTTATTCATCTGAATATGGGTTTTAATAGAAAAGAAAAGAATTTAAATATACAATAATAGAGTCTTGGGTAAACCAATTGATTTAGAAATTCTGGCTAGGAGGGTACACTGTGAAGCTAATGAAAGTAAAGCTCTGGGCTCCTCACTTGCTTTTCCATTCTTAAGATACTTTACTAAGAAGATGGTTCTTCAACTCCATCCAGGTAAATACAAAGATACAAAGTCTTGTCTTGGCACCTGTAGCTTAGTGGCTAGGGCCCCAGCCATATACACAGGGCCTCCCAAATAACAACAACAGTTACAACCAAAAAATAGTGGGGCGTTGTGGTGGAAGCCTGTGTCACAGCTACTTGGGAGGCTGAGGCAAGAGAATCACTTAAGCCCAAAAGTTTGAAGTGGCTGTGAGCTGTGACACCACAGAATTCTACCGAGGGCGACATAGTAAGACTCTGTCTCAAGAAAAAAAAAAGATACAAAATCTCCATCTTGTTTTTATGACTCAATAGTATTTCATAGTATATATACATGCCACCGTTAATTAATCCATTCAGGGGCTGATAAGCACTGGGTAGTTTGAATATCTTTGCGATTGTGAATTGAACTGCAACAAACATTCAAGTGCAAATGTCCTTATGATAAAATGATTTTTTTTTCTTTTGGGCAGATAACCCATAATAGATTGTAGGATCAAATGGAAGGTCCCCTTTTAGGTCTTTGAGGAGTCTCCTTACTTCTTTCAAAAAAAGCTGTAAGAGTTTGCAATCCAACCAACAGTGCAGACGTGTTGCCTTCTCTCCACACCCACGCCAGCATTTGCAGCTTTGGGACATGGTTATTTTAAAATGAGTCCTTTCCACACAGAAGAGTAAAATGAGACGCCCATGAAATCAAGAGAGCAGCTGACATGCTGCTCCCTGCGAGATGCAGTCGTGTAACAGTGTTGGGAGCAAGTCCCAATTATGCTCAAAAGCTGGGCTGACTCCTCGCTGTCTGAAAGAAGCTTTCCACCATCCCGCCCCACGCTTTTGTTCAGTCTTTTTCCTTGGTTCCCACCCAAGAACACTCATTATTCCCAACCACAGCCTGAACTCCCGGCTCCAAGCCTCCACCCTGTCCCTTCAGTCAGAAATGCTTTCCCCATTCCTCATTCTGTTCTAATGAGAAGCCACAGTTAACTCCCCTGCACTCCACAACATTGCCAGCACCCCTTTCGAATCTCGCCGGCTACACTGTCCTACAGTTATCTGTGACTCCTCTGTCCTTTGTTAATCTTAACTCCTTCACATCCTCCATAGCACTGAGCTCAGTGCCTTAACAATGTTTGTCATGGGGCAGCACCTGTGGCTCAAGGAGTAGGGCGCTGGCCCCATATACTGGAGGTGGTGGGTTCAAGCCTGGCCCCGGCCAAAACTGCAAAAAAGAAGTTTGTCAAATTTCACCAAAGATAGCATCAGATGTAGGGGCCAAAGTGGGGTACATTCGTAAACTGATTATAGTAATAGACTGATTACTAGATTAGTCCCAGATTTGAACCAATTATAGGAAAGAAACTACATTGACGGGCCATTCTGAAACGCAAGGCTTTGCACCTTGGTGTTAATAAGTGATACAGCACAGAAATGATCTACACAACAGAACTCAAGTATAAATATAAAACAAAATTAGGGCGGCACCTGTGGCTCAGTGGACAGGGCACTGGCCCCATATACTGAGGTTGGCAGGTTCAAAACCAGCCCTAGCCAAACTGCAAAGGAAAAATAGCCGGGTGCTGTGGTGGGCACCTGTAGTCCCAGCTACTTGGGAGGCTGAGGCAAGAGAATCGCCTAAGCCCAGGAGTTGGAGGTTACTGTGAGCTGTGTGATGCCATGGCACTCTACCGAGGACGATAAAGTGAGACTGTCTCTACAAAAAAAAAAAAAAAAAAAAAGTGTAGTTATAATGAAGGCAATTAATAGACACATACAAACCATGTCTATGCTTCTTGTAGCTGAGTGACCTGGAAATCGTTTAATATCAAGTCACACAATAAATTTTTTTTTTTTGAGACAGAGTCTCACTATGTCACCCTCGGTAGAGTGCTGTGACATCACAGCTCACAGCCACCTCCAACTCTTGGGCTTAAGCAATGCTACTGCCTCAGCCTCCAAAGTAGCTGGGACTATAGGCATCCGCCACAATGCCCAGTTATTTTTTGGTTGTAGTTGTCATTGTTGTTTGGCAGGCCCAGGCCAGCGGATTCAAACACGCCAGCTCCGGTGTCTGTGGCTGGCACTCTAACCGCTGAGCTACAGGCGCCAAGCCCATACAGTAAATTTTAAAAACTGTTCTTGTACGTCATTCCTGTTTATGTAGCCATCAGCCCTCTCACAGCTCCTGGACACTTTGGATCATTCTGGAAATGTGGGGGTTGCTATGAATGTGGGCACAGTTCAAAGGAAGCAGGTGACTCTCAGGACAATAACATAAGGAAGATCCAGTCACCCTTAGGACAAAACTCTGACCCTAACTATGGATGGGTGGGAGCCCTGAAGAGGACCCAAAGCCTGTTCAGGCCCGGCACGGTGACTCACGCGTGTAATCCCAGCACTCTGGCAGGCTGAGGCAGGTGGATCACCTGAACTCAAGAGTTTGAGATGAACCCTAAGCAAGAGTGAGATGCCGTCTCTAAAAATAGTTGGGCGTTGTGGCAGGCACCTGTAGTCCCAGCTACTTGAGAGGTTGAAGTAAGAGAATCACTTGAGCCAAGAGTTTGGGGTTGCTGTGAGCTATGATGCCATAGCACTCTACTGAGGGTGACAAAGTGAAACTCTGTCTCAGAAAAAAAATAAAAGGCGGGAGGCACCTGTAGCTCAAAGGAGTAGGGCGCCCGCCTGTATGCTGGAGGTGGTGGGTTCAAACCCAGCCCCAGCCAAAAGCTGAAAAAAATAAAAAGGCTGTTGAAACACTGTCCACAGATATTGTAAAGGTCTGAGCTATGTGAGTCAGAAGATTAGAAGATTACTTTACAGATTTGGGGATCACTATCCTAAAAGTGACAACGGAAGTCATTTAAGAGTATTAATGATCACTGAGGGTAAATGATAGAAAAGAGAAGAGAGAAAGAGAGAGAGAAAAGGGACAAGGATGTTTAAGTAGTAGAGGAAAGAAGATGTGACTGAAGGAAACTAATGAAGAATAATTAGAGATGAAAGAAAAATGAAAGTTCAGCAGTGTCATGTCATTATTATTTGCAGTGAACGGGGTCAGATGCCAAAGAGAACATGAAGAAGATTAAATATGGCCACAAATTATTTAGTACTCCTTCCATGAAGAAGTGGAGTTCTGTATCCCCTCCTTTTAAGTCTGGGTGTGTTTTGTGGCTGTCTTGCCCAATAGAATACAATTAAAGTGATGCTGTGCCCATTTCCAGGACTGATCTTAAGAAACCAACAGTTTCCACGTTCTGTCTATTAGGACAGTCACTCCTGGAGAAGTCAGCCACCATGAGAACACCATGTGGTGGGCGGGTGAGGCTAGCTCTGAAGGCAGAGATTCCCAGAACCTCGGCTGTCCCCCGGCCATGCCAGCCAGGGGCCATCTCACTGCACCTGCACAGCACTCCTCAAGGAGGGCCGGTCAGCCAAGCCCAGCCAACCTACAGAACTGAGAAATCAAGTTTTACATTATTTTAAACAATGGTGTTTTTGGACAGTCAGTTACACAGTATTTTATTTTACTATCAACTGGGGTGATACCAGCTGATTGTGCTGTAACTCCTTTCTAACACTAACCACCGAGATTTGGCACAGGCCCCACAGATTAAGGACAAAATCATCTATGAGATAGTCCTCCCTTCAGACACCAGCAGCAAATTTCAGGGTGTTTCCAGGCCACCAGTGCTTCCGACTGACATGCTACAGATTCAAGGGTTCTGCACCCTGCTCAGGTTTAATAATACCCTAGAATGAGTCACAGAATTCAGAAAAGTGTTATATTTGAAATAATAGTTTTATTATAAAGAATACACATAGGGTGAGGTCTGGGAGGAAATATGAAGCTTCAGTGCCCTCCCTTCAAGGAGTCAGGGTGCATCACCCACCCAGCACCTCGATGTAGTCACCAACCAGGACATTCCTCCGAACCTCGGTGCCCAGAGTTTTTATTGGAATTTCATTATGAAAGCATAAATGATTGAATCACTGGCCACCTCACTGGCTCCTCTCCCTGGAGTGATGGTTCACCCAAATCTAAGGGCCACGTCTTAAGTTCTCTAGAAGTTTTCAAAATCCTCTTACTTTACTTGAAGTAAGAGACAAGCACACCAGTTCCAATGCTCGTGCTGAGAAAGGAGCATGGCATACTCCAAACTCTCTCTACTGTAGTGTGCAGGTGAGTGACCAGCAAGCACTGGCTTAGACTACTTTTGGACCAATTCCTTTTGCAAGCCCTGCATGATGCCATCTATTGTTAGTTTTTCAGCCACTTGAGCATCTTCAAAACCTTTAAACTAGCTGAGTGGAGTGGGTCACATCTGTAATCCTAGCACCCTAGAGGCCAAGGTGGGGGAATTATTTGAGCTCAGGAGTTCAAGACCACCCTGAACAAGAGTGAGACCCCATCTCCACTAAACGTAGATAAACTAGGCAAGTGCAGTGGTGCATGCCTGTAGTCCTAGCCTCTTGGGAAGCTGAGGCAAGCAGAGTACTTAACCCCAAGATGACAAAAAGAGATTCCGTCTTAATAAAAAACAGAAAGAAAGAAAAAGAAAAAAAGGTTCTGTTCCATGATTATTAACAACAACAAAAAACATCCTTGTTTTCATGTCCTTTATAGTCTATTGAGAGAGAGAGAGAGATAGTAAATAATAGCACAAACAAATGTGTAATTGCAAACAACGATGAGTGCTGTGAAAGCAAGATTCACTAAATGTGGTAGACTTTGGTGGCATTTTGCCCTTCAGTAATTCCCTTCCATATTTACACTGAACTTGACCATATAACTGACTTTTACCATCGGATCCTTACAAACTCAATAGAAACAAGAGTGTGGTAAGCACTTGCACATGGGATTTGGCCTCTTAAAATGCAATTTCTTCAAGTCTACTTGCCATTTTGTGAGGAAGCCCAAGCAGCCATACAAAGAGAGCCACATGAAAGAGAGCCAACAACCCTAGACAACAACCCCGGCTGAGCTCCCTGTAGGTGGCTGGCATGTCGTGACCCAGCTATCTCAGTACATCAGCCAACACCATGACATCATGTGAAGCAGAAGAACCACCTGATCAAAAGAATCATGGTAAATGATACTTTGTTAGTATTTAAACCACTGTATTGGCTTGGTGCCTCAAGCTGCTAAGGTGCCAGCTATATACACCAGAGCGGCGGGTTCGAATCCAGCCCGGGCCTGCCAAACAACAATGACAACTACAACCAAAAAATAGCCGGGCGTTGTGGCGGGTGCCTATAGTCACAGCTTCTTGGGCGGCTGGGGTAAAAGAAGCACTTAAGCCAAGGAGTTGAGGTTGCTGTGAGTTGTGATGCCATGGCACTCTACCCAAGGTGACAGCTTGAGGCTGTGTCTCAAAAAAAAAGTAAATAAATAAATAAACCACTGAATTTTGGAGTGGGTCATGATATAAAATAGGTAACAAAAACAGGCTGATGCAGTGACTCATGCCTGTAATTCCAACACTTGGAGGGTAAGCCAGGTGGATCATTTGAGGTCAGGAGTTCAAGACCAATCTGGGCAACATGACAAGCTCATCTCTACAGATTTTTTTTTTTTTAATTAGCCAAGCATGGTGTTGAGCATCTGTAGCCCCAGCTTCTGAGGAAGCTAAGGTGAGATGATCCCTTGAACCCAGGAGTTTAAGGTAACAGGGAGCTATGATCGTGCAGCTACACTCCAGGCTGCGTGACAGGGCAAGACCCAGTCTCTAAAACATACTACCAGCAAAGAAACCCCACAAGGCTTTGAGAACAAAACAAAAGGACCTGCTCATCTGGGAAATCATGGAGGCCTTTCCAGAGAAATCAATGATTAACCTTCCAGACAGAAAGCAATATCCACAAAGGCCTGTGTTTGAAGGAAAGAGGATACTCAAAAATAGAATTGGGTCATTTTTGTATGCATCTTTACCTAATTATGAAACAGAAAAGCAGGGCAGCACCTGTGGCTCAGTGGGTAGGGCGCTAGCCCCATATACTGAGGGTGGCAAGTTCAACACCAACAAAAAAAAATAGCCAGGCATTGTGGTGGGCACCAGCTACTCAGGAGGCTGAGGCAAAAGAATCGCCTAAGCCCAGGAGAAAGAGGTTGCTGTGAGCAGTGTGACGCCATGGCACTCTACCGAGGGCATAGAGTAAGACTCTGGTCTCTAAAAGAAAGAAAAGAAAAGAAAAGCAAACGTGTATGTGTATGTATTATTTATTTTATACAGCAATAGCATTTTTAAGAAGGAAATAAAAGCCCAGTGCTACAACTGATATGTCTATTCTTGCTTATTAATACAGCTTTGCTGTTAGGAGCCATCTGTGGCACGCACACATTGTGCTGGGACCATCTGTAATGTTCCTAATCTAATGGCTTAAATGATGGCTCATGCCCTCATTATCAGACATTAGCTCCTCCAAAAAAAAAAAAAAATTGTTGGAAATAGCAAGGTACTGATCCCTGCAGATATTATCAAGTAGCTACACCGTAAACTAATGCACAGAAGAGCTGAAGAAAGGGAATTAACTGGCACTGGGCCCTTTTGTGGGCCAGGACATAGAGCGGACTCACGCATCTTCTCAGTAATCCTCCTAGTAACCTCAGGAGCAGGTCGTATTATTCCTTTTCTACTTATTAAAGAAAATGAGTCTTTTCAAGTTTTATTGACTTGCCTAAGATCACACGATTTGAAAGTGGAGAGTCAGGTTTTACACACTGGGCTCTCTGCCCCCCAAATCTGTGCTGTGAAAATAGCCGCTGTTGTCGGTTGCCTTCCCAGCACCGGCTTCCCCCCTTCCTTTGTTCAACATCCGTATCGTCTCAGGAAGCCAGTGAGATGCAATCGTGGGTCTCTCATCTATAGCAGTATTTGTTAGCAGCAGGTGCAATTGGCACCTGGGCCTGGCCAGTTCTTTGCTCTTGGGGATATCAGATCCATCGAAGGATGTTTAGCATCTCTGCCCTCCACTTACCCTCATCCCAGCAACCCAAAATACCCAGCATGGGCCTGCATGGCTCTGCAGGCCTGCTGAGGCTCTGAGGCCTGCTGGTTCACGCAGACACCACGCCTCCGACAAGGACGGTTCGGGAACTTACTCCTTGAAGGGAATTTCCCTGCCACAGAGAATGGTCCAGGAAGAAGAAAGCAGTTGGGTCAATGTGCTGTAAGGGGTGGCTTTCTGGGGGGCTTAGACAGTAGCTTATGCACACCCACAAGAAACAGCTTCCTGGCCCTGAAAGTTTTCACAGACGGTGGTGAGACCTGGAACGCCCCAGCCACATCACTGCCGCCCTGAAGCTGAAGTCAAAACGGGGAGGCAGGCAGGTTAGGGTAATGGGGCGGAGATCTCTCCCCATCACGTATCCTCCCCCACCCCCGTTTTCATGCCCCTGCCTCGCCCTCTCCCCGGAGCACACACACATCTCCAGACCTCGTCCCTGGTCACCACCCTCCCTGGGGCTAACGTACTTCTGATCTGCAGTGCTTTCCTGTGGCCCTTCTCAGCCCAGGTCCTGAAAGGTGGCGCTTCCTTCCTCTGCTTCTCCACTTCCTCACCTTTGTACTGTCCTTCCCCAGTTAATCCTTAAACTACTAGGATCCGATTGATGCCACCAACTTCTCTAAAGAAACTGCACTAGGAACTGGGTATGGTGGTTCACACCTGGAATCCTAGCACTTCAGGAGGTCGAAGCACGAGGATGGTTTGAAGCCGGGAGTTTGAGACCAGCCTGGACAACGTGGTGAGACTTTGTCTCTACAAAAAATAAAAAATTAGCTTGGGTTGGCGTTGCACACCTGCAGTCTCCGCTACTTGGAAGGCTGAGGGATGGCTTCAGCCCAGGAGTTCAAGGTTGCTGTGAGCTGTAATTGCACCACTGCACACCAGCTAGTGTAACAAGTGAGATGCTAAGTGTAATAACCAACTCCTCCTCCAAAAATTCTCTCTTCTTTTGGCGTCTATATTGCCACCCTCTAACGCAAGGATTCTTAATCTGGGGGTTCGTGAACCAAGGGAATATGGGTGGGGAAAAAATTGAAATTTAACATTTTCTTCAATTATGACTATTGGCAACAAACCATGGTAGTATTAGCAAGCCTATGGCTTTGTCACTGATGAGACCAGGGACTCCTCAGCACATGAGCACACGTCAGGTGTTTTTATATCACACAATACAATTGATACAAATACTTTGTTATATTATCTGCACTCATCTGTACAATTATAATTATTTTAGACTTCTTGCTAGATCTCATCATTTAATGTGTTCATAAACACACAGTTGGTTTTGAAATATTTTGATAATTTCAATATAATTTAATTTCTCTGTAATCCTCTGTAGTTTGTTTTGAACCTTTAAAACCATTATTTTGAGAGGGCAGCTATGGGCTTCACTAGACTACTAATGGGGCTGTTGCTAAAAGAAAAATAAAATGCGATTAGACAAAGCACTGCCTAACTTTTCCTTCCCTGACTTAAAAAAATTCCTTCAGTTTAGGTTGAGCGCAGTAACTCGTGGCTTGTGATCTCAGCACTGTGGGAGGCTGAGGCAGGCAGATAGCTTGAGCTCAGGAGTTAGAGACCAGCCTGAGCAAGAGTGAGAGTCCATCTCTACTAAAAATAGAAAAACTAGCTGGGCATTGTGGTGCATGTAGTCCCAGCTACTTGGGAGACTGAGGCAAGAAGACTGCTTGAGCCCAGGAGTTCGAGGTTGCTGTGAGCTATGATGCCATGGCACTCTACCCAGGGTGACAAGGTGAAACTCTATCTCAAGAAAAAAAAGAGAAAAAAAAACTTCAATTACTGCTTCTCAGCGCAATTTTTTAAAATGTCATAGTATCAGGGGGTATATGCATGTTTTGTTTATATACTTTGTTTTTGCACAGACCGAGTCAAAGTTATAAGTGTGCCCTTCACCAGATAGTGTACACTCTACCCACTAGGGGTGACTTGCCCATCCCCTCCTCCTCTTTCCTCCAACATGATGGTCATCGAGATTTACTTCCATATTCACACTTAAGTGATGATCGATTAGTTGCAATTTGGTATGGAGTACATGTGTTTGTTTCTCAAATCTTGTGATGTTTCGCTTAGAATGGTTTCCAGCTCCATCCAGATTGTCACAAAAAGATACTAGATTGCTGTTTTTAATGGCTGAGTGCTCCATGGGGTACATATGCCACGTTTTATTAATCTATTCAAGTACTGGTGGGCAGTTGGGTTGGTTCCATGTCTTTGCAATTGTGATTTGTGCTGCTATAAACATTTGAGTGGAGGTCCTTTTTATAAAATGACCTTTTTTTTCCCTGCGGGTATATACCTTGTGGTGGGATTGCTGGATAAAAGTAGGTCTACTTTAAATTCTTTGAGGTATCTCCACACAGTTTTCCATAGAGGTTGTAGTAGTTTGCAATCTCACCACCAATGTATAAGAGCTCCTTTCTCTCTGCATCTACATCAGCATCTGTTGTTTCAGGACCTTTTAATACAAGCCATGCTCATTAGAGTCAGGTGACATCCAGTTCTGAAGCTCGTGCTGCGGTACCCACCTGTGACTGAAGTGATAGTCCTTGAATACAGAGCAAGCACTCACCTAAGCACTTGAAAGTAACTTTGTACCCTGAGAGTTAATGTCACAATACAATGATGCCAGCTGTGTTGTGATAACCACAGGTGCTTCCCACGTCCTAGGCGCTGCACAGGAATCCTGGCACTCTGCCATTTTATAGATGAGGAAACTAAGGCCCCGTTTCAGAGTGAGTGGTGTGGCGAGGTCACACGGTCAGTAACTTATAATGCTGGAGGCTTACCGGACTGCAAAACAGAGTTACGGGAGTGACCTAAAGGTCCAGACTGGGTGCCAGGGTCAAAACTTCATAGTAATTAGATTGAGTCTGCAAAGGTATCTGAAGAGACTGTCTGGGTGGGGGAGGGGTTGGTCAGCTTTAGAGTCTCAAAAGGGGAAGATCTCAGAGATAAAATTTGGGGGTTTTCCACTCATTAGAGTGCATTTGGTACTTGGATAAAGCCATTGGGCCAGGGTTAAAAGTGCCCTGGGAGGCCAAACTGACAGATCATGTGGAGCCGAGTGAGATGACCAGGTGCAGTTGGACTGATGACATAGGACAGTCAGTGAGCTGATTCAAGTATTGGGAGTCATAGAATCAGTTTCCTGGAAAGATCGCCCCCAAAGGAAGGTGGAATTCTCTTAGCTTCAAGTCTTTAAATGCTCCATACACTTTATTCTTTGACAAGGATAAGAAAAAGCCATTGCACGGATTTTACATATCCCTGTCAGTGAGACGATGATTTCTCGTTGCCAGTTGACCTTCTGCTGTTAAAAATCAGCCTCATAAACTAGGTTAATATGAGTCCACTCCTGAAAGATGGATTCACTCTTGATATACAGAGAGATCAGGTTTCTAATTTACTATAGACACCAACCTGTGAGCTCTCTTGGGAGACTCAATATATCCTTTCTTTGTGAACATAGAGTGTACATTATTTCCTTGTGGAGGACAAATGTGTTTTTCTTCTTGCTATATTCTGATGACTTCTACGTGTGTCTGTGGAGGTCACAGCTCTCACTAGGCCCACAGATCTAGCGTCCATCACTGCTGCTGATTAATGGACATAACATGAGAAATTATTCCACCTCTTTAAGTCTCTGTCATCTTCTCTATAAAATAAAGACTTTTTAGAAACCCGGCCTAGGTTTGTGGTGAAGATTAGACGATTTTAAATGGTTTGTTACACATTTTCTTTTCTTTTTTTTTTTAAAGAGACAGAGTCTTGCTATATTGCCCAGGCTGGTCTCGAATTCCTGGCCTCAAGTGACCTGCCCACTTCGGCCTCCAAAATGCTGAGATTATAGGAGCGAGCTACCATGCCTGGATCGCATTTTCAATTGTATTAAACTTTTAGGGAATTTCAGGAATAACTGGCAGAAGCTTCATAGGTGAGTAGGAAATTATACAAACCTATAATCTGTAAAAGAAGAACTGCAAATGTTTAGCTGACACTTGACAAAAAAATTTGGCCCCCAGATAATACCAGCTGTCTGGTATTTCTGTCTCTAGCTCAGACCACTCCCCCAAGCTCCAGATTTAAATGTCCAATTAATCATCTGACATTTCCACTTAAAAGTCTATTGGCATCAAAGATGTGGAAACAACGTAAGTGTCCATCAACCCATAACTGGATTAATAAACTCTTGTATATATATACCATGGGATACTATTCAGGCATTAAAAAAGAGAGGGGCTGGATGAAGTGGCTCATGCCTGTAATCCTAACTAACACTCTGGGACACCAAGGTGGGTGCATTGCCTGAGCTTAGGAGTTCAAGACCAGCCTGAGCAATAGCCAGACTCCATCTCTAAAAATAACCAGGCATTGTGGAAAACACTTGTGGCCCCAGCTACTTGAGAGGCTGAGGCAAGAGGATCACTTAAGCCCTCTTGAGCGCAAAAGTTTGAGGTTGCTGTGAGCTGTGACGTCATTGCACTCTACAGAGCGCAACATAGAGAGACTCTGTCTCAAAAAAAAAAAAAAAAAGGAAACTTTATATCTTTTGTATTAACCTGGATAGAGATGAAATACACTCTTCTTAGTAAAGTATCACAAGGATGGAAAAGCAAGTAAACAGCATACTCAATACTAATATGAAACCTGTAGACTAACCAATAACACCCACACCCAAGAGAAAAACTCAATTTCAATTCAGGTTGGGGTCAGGGAGGAGGAAGGAGGACGGAGGATTGGTGGGCTCCCACCTAATAGGCACAATGTCAGGGTACATGGCACACCAGTAAGGGACACAACTACAACAGGGACTTTACCTAACAAATGCAAGTATTGTAACCTAATTGTGTGTACCTTCATATTAATCTGAAAAAAAGAAAAAAAGTCTATTGGCATCTCAACTCAACACGTCCAAAACAGAATCTGTGATTCCCTCTCCTCTTTCCCACACCCTAATTAACTGTTCATTAGGAAAAATACATAAGAATCATGCTGGATTTCCCCCCTTCCCAGTCCTTCTATACACACTCAATCAGTGAGCTGGGGCCTGGCAAGACCCTGGACTCAAGGGTCCCAAATACCAGATTACATTCCTCAAGGAGCCAGGCTGGGAAGACACCTCTTTTTTCTTGTTTCAAAAAAAAAAAAAATCTCTCAGTTCGAATCTGAGTTACAGACCAGAAAACAAACAAACATAAAATCTCACCCTTCTAGACATTCCTCTCCCAAAATTATATCAGCCAAGTAGAGAGTAAGAAAAGAATACATGTCTAGGGAACTTGATTGGCCTAGACACCACCCGGGTGATTTGGAATGGCCAACCTAAAGCAGATTTTTTTTCCTCCCAAGCCATTCTCCTCTGTTCTGAGCCAATGCTCTATGACTTCAGTATTTATGACAGGCAAGGTACTCTAAAGTGTAGGGATCCAGGCAGGGGTTTTTCCCCCTAAGTTCAAGAAAGGCACTGAACCTATTTATTACTAATTTTCAGAGGTTTTTCTTCCATTAAATAAACAACTGCTTTGGGCAGGTTATGCAAAATCTTTTGTTTTTCACACTCATCTTTGTTGCTCTTATTGCATATTTTGTTAATTTTTTATGAACTTTTTGTTTCTAACAAATAAAAGTCCCTTGGTTTTTGATAGATAAATCAAGAATCTATATTATTTACTAATTTTCATAGAAACATTACAGTTAAAATGGTGTCTTCTAGCTGTATAAACTTGTGGAATATATTTCCATTCCATTTATGTTTGAATTTTTCTTCCAAGTCTTTTAAAAACTGTATTTTGAGCAGAAATGTTTTATAGTAGGTAGAACATTCACTGACCTACATGTGTCCAGGGCTAGGCAGCAGCTGTAGGCTGAAATTGAAGATGACCTCTAAGATCCTTGTCCCTGGTCTATGCATGCCTTATTTTTCCACCATTTATTTTTTATGTGTATATATTCATGGATGCACATACTTTTTCCCATTTGTTCAGTAGAACACTAATTTAGGTCCTGCTGTGAAGGGATTTTGTATATGCAAGTGATATCCTAAATCAATGACTTCAAGGTAGAAAGATTATCCTGGGTGGGTCAGACCTAATCAGTTGAAACTTTAAAGGGTTCGACATGCTTCCTGATGAAGAAATTCAAAGCAAGAAGGATTAAAAATAGGGCAAATTCTCAGCTCAGCACCTGTGGCTCAACAGGCTAAGGCGCCAGCCACGTACACCTGAGCTGGAGGGTTTGATTCCAGCCTGGGCCTGCCAAACAACAATGATGGCTGCAACCAAAAAATGGCCGGGCATTGTGGTGGGCACCTATAGTCTCAGCTACTTGGGAGGCGGAGGCAAGAGACTCGCTTGAGCCCATGAGTTGGAAGTTGCTGTGAGCTGTGATGCCATGGCACTCTTCCCAGGGGGACAGTTTAAGGCTCTGTCTCAAACAAAAAAAAAACAGAAAAAAGAAGAAAGATAGATGACCATTGTCTTCTGGCTTGAAAAGTTTCATTAGAGAAGTCTGTGGTCACCCTGATAGGTTTGCCCCTGTAGATCAGTTGGTGCTTACTCCTGGCACTTGCAAGATCTTTTCTTGGGTCTTAACTTTGGATAAAGTCATAATGTGCCTTGGAGAAGTTCTATTTGTGTTGAGGCGACCAGGGGACCGATATCCCTCTGAGAGGAGTATGTCAGAATCTTTGATGATATTTGAGAAATTTTCATTTACAATATTCTCTAGAATGGCTTCCATTTCTCTGGGACATTCTTCTTCTCCTTCAGGGATACCTATAACTTTGTTTGAATGCTTCATAAAGTCCCATAATTCTGTCAGTGAACATTCTGCTTTCTCTCTCTTCTTTTCAGCCTCTTTAACTGTATGAGTTATCTCAAGAGCCTTATCCTCTACCTCTGAGATTCTTTCTTCTGCGTGGTCTAATCAATTGTTAATACTTTCTTTTTTTTTTTTTTTTAAGTTTTTATTTATTTATTTTTTTTTTGTGGGTGTATGTGATCATGTCGTTTGCATACAGAGATAATTGTATTGTGCACATACATTTTCTTTCTTCCTATGTTTTCCTTTCTATCCTTTTCTGTCTCACAGCTCACAGCAACCTCCAACTCCTGGGCTCAGGCGATTCTCTTGCGTTGGTCTCCCGAGTGGCTGGGACTGGCAGGCTCCCGCCACAACGCCCGGCTATCTGCCGAGGCGGGGCCTGAACCCGCCACCTTCGGCATATGGGTCGGCACCCTACTCGATGAGCCACAGGTGCCGCCCAATTGTTAATACTTTCTATTGCGTCCTTAAGTTCCCTAATTGACTGCTTCAGCTCCTTCAGCCCTGCTATATCCTTTTTATATTCTTCATATCATTCATCTCTTATTTGATTCTGTTTTTGAATTTCCTTTTGGTTATTATCCACTTTCTCAGCAATTTCTTTCATTGCTTTTTGATTGTTTCCCACTTTCTCAGCAATTTCATTTATTGTTTTCGTTGTCTGAACTTTAAATTCCCCTTCTGTCATTTCTAACATTTCTATATAGAAGGGATCTTCCATGGTAGCTATCTCACGATCCCTAGAAGGGGTTACTCTGGCCTGGGATTTCATGTTGCCAGAATTTTTCTGCTGATTCTTCCTCATGAGTGCTTTCTTGTATCTGTTTCCTTACCCTAATTTTCATTTCACTTCTTTTTGCTCTTTAAGTTACTGTGGTGCTGGCCAGACGTTTTAATGAGTCCTTCTGGTGCAAGACCAGAAGGATGAAAAGATTAAAGAACAAGAAGGGAATAAGGATTTAAAGAAGAGAGAAAGGGAAAAAGAAAAAAAAGAGAGAGAAAGAGAAGAAAGGGTGAGTTAAAAGAAATATTGACAAAAAGAAGAGAGACAGTGAAAGAGAAAAATAGGAGAAATATAGGTGGGTAGTGTAGTAGGGTACTAGGTCCCAACCTTAGAGACCCCCTACCTCTGGGGGTGCCGGGTTGGATGATTCCCTTGAGGTCAACAGCTCTTAACCAGCCAGCTTAGACACAGTACCCCATCTCCCCCAGGCAGAGAGGAAAGAGAAAAATACTGTAAATCAAACTGAAAGAAACAAACAAAAACCCTCATAAGATAGAATTAGGGGGGAAAAAATAATAGGACAAAAACACTAGCAAAAATGAAATTCTATTTGTTGAAGAAGGCAAAAATGGAAGATTGTATTTAAACTAGAATGGTGAAAAAAAAAAGAAAAAAATGTCAAGGAAACATGTTAAAATTAAAAAAACAAAAACAAAAACCCCACAACCCAGCAGTATATATATCTTTCTAAGTATTGACCAGGCAACAGGTGACCTTCTGAGGTATGAGATGTTAATAACAATGTGACACAGCTGTACTGAGATGGGGACTGGAGGCCTCTGCTGATTACTCAGACCCTGCAGGTTCGGGAGCCCAAATAACTCCTCAGCCCACTCAAGAGACACTCCAAGCCATACACCTTGGCCAAGCAGAAGCTTTCTAGGGACAGCACTTATCCCTGAGATCTCTCCTGGTGTGGCTGCCTGCTTATCCAGTGCGCCAAATCCAGTCTCCCCCTATGTCCCTGAGGGCCACGGCTGTCAATCTGCCAAACACTTGGATCGCCGCACTTCCCCAGTAGCATAGTCCCTGCTTTGGGCAGCTCAGTCAATAGATCACTCGCCCCAGGTCTCCCGGGGAATCCTGGTGCTGCAACACGCAGGGGCAGCCCACAGCTGAATGATATTAGCTCCTTTCCAGCTCAGCGACTCAGTCTGGGGCCCCAGACAATACCCAAAGTCATCTGCACACTGGCCCAAGATCTCCCAAGGCAGTTCAATCGAGTGTCCAAGTCCAAAAAAAACTTAAACAGTCCCCAAGTAAGGCTTTTCCTGCTTGCAAACTAGC
>CAUYON010075134.1:0-19153 GCA_963573935.1 Arctocebus calabarensis | reverse complement strand
AAAGCTATCAATTAGCTTCAAAGTAGGGCTGAGTACATTGGATACTTTTTCTTCCATTTTTGAGATACTTTGCTAAGAAGAATATGTTCCAGCTCCATCCATGTAAACATGAAAGAGGTAAAGTCTCCATCTTTCTTTAAGGCTGCGTAATATTATTTTTTTTAAGAGATAGGATCTCACTTTCACATAGGCTGAAGTGGTGGCATGATCATAGCTCACTGCAGCCTTGCATTCTTGGCCTCAAGAAATTCTCCTACCTGAGTTTCCTAAGGAACTGAGACTACAGGCTCATGCTATCATGCCCAGCTAATTATTTTTAATTTTCCGTAGAGACAGGGTCTCACTATGTTGTGTTGGCTGGTCTCAAGAGCCTCAAATGATCCTTTTGCCTCAGCCTCCCAAAGTGCTGGGATTACAAGCATGAGCCACCATGCCTGGCATGTAACACTGTTTTAAATTGAAAAAGAACATTTTAAATCTTATCCTTCAGGGCAAGAGATGAATCTGAAGGAAGAAACTCTTTGACTATTTAGTGGGAATGGTATATAATTGGGGAACCTGGACAATTTATTCTCTTAACAAGTATTTACAGAGGATTTACTATATCAAGCAGAATTCTAGGTACTGATGTAGCAGCAATAAACCAAATGATAAAACTTGCATTCTAGTGAGAATATATACGAATGCAAAAAAACAAACACATGAGAAACATACATAGCATGTTAATAATGGTATTATGAGGAAAAATAAGCAGAGAAGCTGTATAGAGACTACCAGATCAGGAAGTGGGTAGTACGGAGTGGTCGCCTCCTAAGTTCTTCACGCAGACTTTCATCACACTTATTATGGTATACTCTGTTTTCACACTGATTCCACTTTTAGATAAATTATTTCTCCGTGCAACTTTGAATGCCATGATCTAGACATTTTCAGCACCTAGCACACAAAAAGTTTCAACAAAAGATTAATGGATCAGTAAAAGCCTTTAAGGATTTAACAGCCAACATAAGTGAACATATATTGAGTACTCACTATCTGCTACTCACTCTTCTCTTGTCTCATTTAATTCTCACAGCTTTATGAAAACATTTTGTATCGATACTATTATGATTACCATTTTGGCAATGAGGAAACAGAGCAAGAAAGGTAGTAATTCATTTTAATAAAGTCACAGGGCTCACAATAAATGGAACAGAAATTTAAACCCAAGTTCTGTGCCTCTAGATCCCTTTTCTTACAAATTTCTGCCGTATAGAACCTTTGGGGGCCTTATCAACCTTCATACCCCTAAAATTTTCATAAGGTACTATCATAAATTAAAATATATATTATATTTTTTAAAGTATGTCGCTCACATAGAAGCTGAAACAAGCAAGTCAAAGTCTATCAGGTCAACAAATGCAATTCGTTCACTTGGAATCGCATAATGTTCAAATGATCGTTTCTAAATCATAGCTTCCATTATGGTGGATGAGTAGAGAGAAATAAGAGACAGGAGGGAAAAAGAATGACAGAACAGTTCCATTCCGTATCAGTACTTGAAGTACTGGCTTTTCCCTTTTCTAAGAAGATGTGATGGTGGGGGATGGGGAACACCAGGCAGAGACCACATTTGCAATTGATAAAATGTATAAATCCAAACAGGGATCAAGGAATCATCAGAGTCTTATTCATTGGTCAAGCAGCAATGGGGCTGATTTTAGCGATAATTCTACTACCTTGGCCAAGCTGCATGCAAGTTCCTAAAGGAAATAAAGGCGGCCAGGGCAGTGATAAGGGCAGTGATAAGCAAAAGCAGCAGGAGACAGATTACGCTATAGAAGTGAATAGTGACTGGCCCACAGTTATCTTCGCTCACTGCTCCATTCTTCTACCCCTGAATGAAGCAGTGGATTATGAGGACACCAAGAAAATGGTAACAAGATATCTTTATACCTTCATTTTAAAAGTAGAAACTTTGAATAAGTCTACATGGCACAGAAGGACGTTTGCTAAATATGCCATAATCGTATGTTTTCTGTATTATTTTGTTTTTAAGATTGACATTGCCTTTTATGAGAGACATTTCAGCTATTTTATAAGCACATTCTCAAGGCATTCTCTGTATTTTAAATTAAAAGTCTAGCGCTTCTGAATAAAGAAAACTGAAATCTTAATGGAAACATCACAATTCATGTGACTCATGTGGCCACAAATCAGAATCTCTATTATAAATATTAGCAATGTCACAACATTCAAAAATACTTGTCTTTTTTATTTTAGGAAAAAAAGGTAAAAGCCACTAAACTTTAAATATTATCCATTCTCATATTTTATACTTACTGTTCTACTGGGATAGTCTGTGATTCAAAAGATGGATGGGCTTGGAGCCACACTTGTTTGTTTTGCATTTTTTATTAAAATAAAACTGTGGTGTTTTTAAGAACACAAAGAAAAGACACACATGCTGAACATGGGATGAGGATTTATTGTCAGTTACTTATTAACAAAGTGCCCCCCCAAAAGAAATTTACAAGCCATTGGAGAAAATAGGACAAGAAAGAGGAGAAGCCAAGAGGAGTCTCAGCCTTAGCTTTCTGGTGCCGGGCTCACTGGAGTGTGAACGATTCAGTGCATCTTGGCTCTGCCAAGGGAACTGTGGTCTCCAGGCTTTCGCATCCTGCACCATTAGCCATCATTCCCCACTGCAGAGTCGATGGTGGCTAAAGACTCAGTCACCCTTAAGTCTGCATATGAAGTCAAAGCTGACTGATACCCTCTCCCACAATCCCCCAGACAGAGCTGTAGATGCAAAGCATTCCTAGCAAAGAACATAAAGAGAATTAGCAAAAATGATCCCAGGGTTCTGTGCAGTACACCAGCTTTGCCCACTTTAACCTGTCATATAGACAGTTATAAGGAAAGCATCATTTATCATTTGGTTATTCACCCTACAATTCAAAATGTATATATTCTGAAACATTATAATATTTTTCTGAATATTTACAATGATGACTTATTTTGGTAACAATGTTTCATAATATCCAATACAGAACAGTACAAATAAAGAAGTAAAAATGCATTCAAATTCCACCACTCAAAATGTAATCATTAATATTTTTATAGATAAATAAATGGATTTATAAGTATAAATACAGAAAATAGAAACATAATATATGTTCTAAAAGATGTCAGTTCTCCTGAAAGCAATTTTTACATTCAGTATAATTCTATTCAAAATCTCATTGGTTTATTCCTGGAGTTAGAAAAACTTATTTGCAAACTACATGGGAGAATCTTTATCTGGTAAGCTGAGACAATCTTGGAAAAATCAGTAAGGCAGAGTACTTGATACAGTAAAAATTGGAGTTATTTTATAAAGGTTTAGCAATTAACACAATAATGCTCACATGCCAGTTGCAGAGTAAAGAGCTGGCAAATATGCATATAGGTACAGAATCTCAGTGTACAGTGGTAAAGAGTTAAATCAATTAGTGTTAAAGGTAGAATATTGGGTTTAGATGGATTAAAAATCCCAAATTCATAAATATAACTTTATAATTATTAGAGTGAAATAAGATTTGGGAGAGGTTTCTTAACTAAATACTCAGTTCACAAATCACAAAGACAAAAATTAATAAATGTGACCATATCAAAAATTTAAGCTTCTGAAAATAAATGTTTAAACAAAGGGAAAAAATACATGTAACAGGTAAAGGATTAACATCTCATTCAAATGAGGCTACCACCCATCATAGGACTAAGGCATTGAACATGATAAAAATTAGACAATGGTTATAAACAAAATCCACAGAAGAGATCCAAATGGGACAAATATATGGAAATGGATCCGTGACTATTTTATACTTTAATTTTTCACAAGAATTGTAAATGATTCATAGGCAATAAGGAAATAAAAACAAGGAAATTTAAATAAACACAAGCTAAAACTACAATTTCATCCCCATAAAATTGGTTAAAAAATAAAGGCATGTTCATCAATATAAATTATTGGTAAAAATGTAATGAAAGGGAAGTTCTTTTTTTTTTTTTGACAGGGAAGTTCTTATAAGTTTCAGAGTAACTTGACAGTACCCTACAAATTAGCAATTGTATTTCAGAGTGTAGTTCCTCTCACAGCTATTTTGAATGCAGAGACATGATCAAACTTATTCACTGCAGGCTTATTGGTAATGATGAAAATTTGGAGTGAATAAAATTCCCATTATCAGAAACATATTATTAAATTATTATTATTATTATTAATCACTTATTAAATTCTTTTATTTCAAAGTATTGTGGGGTACATATTTTTCGGTTGCAAAGATAGCTTTAACAATGCTAGAGTCATGAAATTTTTTCTCTACAATAGACATTTCTAAATCACTGAACAAAATACAAAAGTTCCTAACCTCAATAAATAAATTGTGGTGCATTAATATAGTATTATACCATAAAATATTTTTTTAGAGAAGTTTCTCTTCAAATCCTTTGCTTATCCTGAGATGGGATCACTTGTTCTTTTCTTGCTAATACGGAGAACCACAGAGAGTTTTAAGCAGAAAAGTATAGGATCTGACATTCGTGCTTGAAAGATCACTTGAGCTTCTAACCAGAAAAGAAACTGGTGCCTTTGGACTTTGTGATAATGAGGGTGGGGGGGTGAGGGAGAAAAGGTAACAAAAGGGAAGGGAAAGGAAGGAAAAGAAGAGAAATGTAACTAGAAGGAGAAAAGAAGTGGGAACAGCAATTTGGGGTAATAGTGAGAATATTGAAATAGACTCAGCAAGAGATGATGGTGACTTGGACCATGAAGATAGCAACGGAGAAATGGGGAGCTACACTGTAGAAGTAGGAACAACTAAATTAAAATTTAAAATTTGGGCAAATAGGTAGATAGAAGTAAAGTTGGGGAAAGTAAGTGGTGGTGATGAGAAACAAAGAAACATGAATACTGTTTAGGACACATGAAATCTGAGTCACCTATACATTCAACCAGTTGTGTTGAACAGGTAAATGGATGAAATTCAATTTTATTCTCTCCAAGAGAGGTCATAACTGAAGATGTAGACTTGGGAGTCACTGGAATATAGATGGTATATATAGACATGGGACTGGATGAGCTTGCCTAGGGGATCATGTAAAGAGCCCAGCTTCCTGGAGTGGGTCTCAGAACAGGAGGTAAAGAAGTTGACAAAAAAAAGTTGAGAAGTAACATAAGAGAAAATACAGAGTCTACAATTCCATCATGATACTGCAGAGATTTGTATAACACTTTCTATAAATTCTCAAATTCTTTTCTTATACTTGATTTGATATTCAGGCTTAGATTAAGTGATTCCTGGGTTTGGGAATAATTTGTATGTGTAGCCATGAGCTCAATTAACATAAATCTGAGTATAGCAGAAGATATGTCAGAAGAAAAAAAGAGCAAAAATTCCTGGCCACTTTTCAAAAGGGAAGTGATCCTTTGACGCTTGGAATTGTAAACTGGTTTTAAAACAGATGATTGCCTAGTAGTTTGTTTGCACTTCAAAAAGAAAGCAGTGGCCAATAAGAACTGCTACAGGATCATGAAAAGCAAATGTTAATTTCATTTATTCCGCCTTGCAAAGGTTACTAGAGGTTAGAAAAAATCTACATCAATGGGATGACCTCAGTGCCAACAAAAAGAAAGTATGACTGGTCAAACATGGCAAACATGTTAGATGTTGCATGCTGAGGGCACTTCTTGGTGGTATTGGTCTTTGTCCTTTTACTAGCCATGGTGGTGGTTAAATCCCTGCACGGCCACAAGAATCCAAGTACTTCAACAACCTTCAACATGACTGATCAGAACAGAGATGGCTTCATTGACAAGGAAGATTTGCATGATATGCTTGCCTCATTGGGGAAAAGTCCAAGTGATGAATATCTGGATGCCATGATGAATGAGCCTCCAGGCCCCATCAATTTCACCATGCTCCTCATCATGTTTGGTAAGAAGTTAAATGGCACAGATCTGGAAGATGTCATCAGAAATGCTTTTGCTTGTTTTGATGAAGAAGCAACTGGCACCATTCAGGGAGATTACCTGAGAGAGCTGCTGACAACCATGGGAGATTGGTTTATGGACAAGGACATGGATGAGCCGTACAGAGAAGCACCTATTGACAAAAAGGGGAATTTAAATTACATTGAGTTCACCTGCATCCTTAAACATGGAGCAAAAGACAAGAGTGATTGAAAAGAACTTCAAATTCTAGCCAAATGTTCTTATTGCCACTTTGTGTATTTCTGAGATTTTTCTCTTAAAGCCTATTGCATGCCCTCAGCTTTACAGCTTTTGCTTTTCTTGTTGTATTTATTCTCAGTCATTTCGGGCATATGTATCTTTATAATCAGACTGGAAATGGGACTTTATATCAAGTTCAGAATAGAGACTATAATAATTTAACTTACTAGCTCCTCTCTTCCCTAAATAACTGTAGTCTACAGAGTCAATATATTTTTTCAGAGAAAGTTATTCATTCAATTTTTTCTGAATCATAATTAAACTTTACAATAAAATACTATTTTAAACTTCTTTAAAAAAAAAAAAGGAAAGAAAGAAAGTGTGCTGTAGAAGCTTGTCCCAGCCTGCTTCCTAGCAGTGCTTAAATCCATGAAGTCCCTACAGATAACTGTGAAGCTCACAGCTGACTGATACTAGGGAAATGCAGCTTTTAAGTGTAAGAAATTCATACACAAAAGCCTTCCCATAGGCATTTGCTCTGCCATTTGCTTTGTGGAGACACTATCATGGGCTACCATCACAGAAAGCTAACAAAGTGGTACAGAACTCAGAGCATCCCTGCTTGGAGCCCAGTTTACACTCCTCTGAGGTGCGGCAACACAGAGATTCTGTGTGACTAAGTCTTCATCTGCAGAAAGATCCTGCAGTGTGGTGATCTCATGGGCACTAAATGCTTGAGATAAAGTTCATCTTTCATGGCCTGCATTTCCTATATCTTGTACCTACCAAATAGTTGGTTCCTGTTAAATTTATCTCTTGCTGCTTCTATTTATATGTTTTCGTAGTAGAGACATGGTGAAAGTTTCCGAGAACAAAGCTGGGTCATGTATGAACAATGGGTCATTGGAATAAAGATTAAGTACTGGTCTTGGCAAGCAACCAATCTGATTCACAAATTATAAGAAAAAAAAGGGAACCAAGGATGCTCAGCTCTATCCCACTAAACCCTCAATTCACCATCTGTAAAATTGGAGCATAGGTGGGACATTTTAAAGTCTCCTTTCAACCCCCAAGTCTATGAATACACACATTTAACTGATCTTCAACATGCATTCATTTATTCCGCAAATGTAGCTGGGAACTGTTCTAAGAGCTCTCCTCCATGCTGACGGAAGAGCCCTTATCTGTGCAGCTCTTCCCCTATGATCCTCAGATCCAGCTCTGAAGGCTTCACTGTGCTTGGATCCCAAACCTCTTCCCTTAAGCTCCAGGGAACCCATCAATCCTGTGAGATTCAGAGTTGTACCTGGGCCCCAAGACCCCACCCTGTGCTTCATCATTGCTGTTGAGCCAGCAGAACTACCCCAAGGTCCAATGCTCAACGAGGGACCCCAACCTCAATTACTCTTTATACGTGGACTTGGTTCAAGAAAATGCCCAGAGTCCAGTCATATATAACCACTGCCTATATAGCTTTACACACCTGCTACTATAACTCCTGCTGTGTGACTCCAGGCAGAGAAATCCCCCACAATGTCAGGCTTCATGGTGAGAGTCTCACCCAGACCCCAACTTAAACCTCTAACAATGAGTTGGAGAACAACCCGCCACCCCACACAAAGATAATCCATCACCAGCTTAAACTGAAGCAATCATAAAGGAGTGAGTCAAAACAGGCTCTCAGTGTACCCAGCCCTCCTCTGACAGGCCAACATTCCAGAGTAGGACACAAAAGCTCTATCTAGGGTTCTCCCCTTCTCCTAACTGAACAGGAGAGTTCCCAGTAAAGGAGAACAGGTACCCTACAAACTGATTAACCAAGATCTGAAAGAAGAAGTCAGATGACAAGAAATCAACAATAGAACCCTGGCAACATGAAAAAAAAAAATAATTTGACACCCCCAAGGAATAATAGAACTACATTAGGGGACCCAAGCCAAAGGAAATTATTGAAATGACAGAAATGGAACCCAGAATATGGATGGCAAATAAGATGAATGGAATTGAAGAGAAATTTCAAAACCAACAAAAAATAAATAAAAATAATTTTAAGAAATCAATGAAAAAGTCACTAAAGAGCTAGACAACACAAGAAAGGATATAATAGGATTTAAAGATATGAAAGAATTATTCAGGGAATTTCAAAATACGGCAGAAAGCTTCAACAACAGACTAAACCAAAAAGAAAAAAGAATCTCAGATGTGAAGACAAGCCTCTTCTAGAACTAACCTGGCCATTCAAAGAGGTAGAGAAAAGAACAAAAAAGATTGGGCAATCACTTAGAGACATAAGAGATTATGAAAAGCAAACTAACATACAAATTATAGATATCCCCAGGGGAAAAGAAAAGGGAAAATAACATGGAAAATATATGACGGAATTATTGAGGAAAATTACCTTGGTATTGGCAAGGATTCAAATATCCAGACACAAGGTGGTCATCGAATACCAGGAAGATCCCTAGCAAACTAGACACTGCCAACAAACATAATAATTGAGTTGGCCAAAGTCAAAATGAAGGAGAAAATTCTACAAGCAGCGTGATGAAAGCAATAACTAACTTACAAAGCCAAACCCACCAGGCTAACTGTAGCTTTCTCAGTGGAGACATTACCAGCCAGAAGGAACTGAACTTTCATCTTCAGTCTTCTTAAGTGGAACAACTGCCATCCCAGAACTTTATATCATACAAAACTAAGTTTCATAATTGACAGAGAAATGAAGTCTTTCCAAGCTAAGAAAACACATAGAACTTTTCAAGACCTGACTTACCCTACAAGAAATATTCAGAACTTCATTACACATGGATCAGCACAATAAATACCTACCAGGGCAAAATCACCCCAAAACTAACATTCACAACTTTTATTAAAAGATAACACAAGAGAGAAAACAAAGCAGTAAGGTACTACCCAAAATGATGAACAGAACAGCATCCCAATATCAATTCTGCACTCAGTATTAATGGTCCAAATGCTTCACTCAAAACACATTGTTTGCTGAATGTATGGAAAACACTAACCAAGCATTATCTGACTTTAGGAAATACAGCTAATCTATGAGGATGCACGTAGGCTAAAGGGGAAAGGATGGAAAAAATATTCCACATAAACAGAAACCAAGAGCACAGGTATGGCCATTATTGTACCAAATAAAGTTGACTTTAAATGAATAATGGCAAGGAAAGTCAAATATGGTCATTATATAACGGGAAAGAGAGCAATCCAACAGGAGGACATGACAATCTTAAATATATAAGCATCTATTACTGGAACTCTGAAAGTTCTACTAGGTCAAAGCCAGTGGTTCTCAACCTTTCTAATACCATGATGTATTTTCATTGTTACAAAGGGGTCATGACCCACAGTTGAGAACCGCTACTAAGCAGAGAGATAAATGGTAGAATGGTAATTGCTAGGGTCTTCAATACCCTATTATCAGAGCTAGAGAGATCATCAAAATAGAAAATAAATGCTAGACTTTAAATGAGACCCTAGAACAAATGGAACTAAGAGGCATTTACGGAAAATTCCACCCCCAAACTACTAAATATACATTCCTCTCATCAGCACACGGAACATTATATTAATCCACAAAACACATTTTGACAAATGTGAAAATATAAAAATCATACTATATATCTTCTTAAACAACATTGGAATAAAACTAGCATTCAATACCAAGAGAAACACTCAAATCTACATAAATTCATGGAAATTACACAACCTGCTGCTGAACAATATTGGGTCAAGAATGAAATTAAGATGAAAATGAAAAGATTCTTCAAATTGAATGACAAAAGAGACACAAGCTATCAAAATCTATGGGATTCAGCAAAAGCAGTCAGTCCTAAGGAGGAAATTTATAACCTTAAATTCCTACACCAAAAAGAAACATCAAAAATTAATAAAGGTTAATATTACATCTCAAAGAACTAGAATGGAAAGATCAAAACCAAACCCAAAGTCAGAAGAAGAAAAGAAATAACAAAGCTCAGAGCAAACTACATGAAATGGAAAACAAAAAATAATAAAAAGGATTAATGAAACAAAAAGTTGGTTCTTTGAAAAGATAAACAAAATTGATGGACCTATTGCTAGGTTGACTAGGAATAAAAGAGAAAGGACCCAACTCAACTTAATCAGAAATGAAAAAGTAAAAATCACAACTCGTTTCACAGACATAAAAAGTATTTCTTGAATACTCGAATTCATTCATGAATACTATGAAAATCTATGCATATAAACTAGAAACATAGAGAAAGTGAAAAAATTCCTGGAAATACACATCCTCACAAGATTCAATCCAGAAGAAAGAGAACTCCTGAACAGACCAATAATGAGTGGTGAGATTTAAGCAATAATAAAAAATTACCCTCCCACTAAAATTTAAGAGCCCCAGACCAGATAGATCCACAGAATTCTACATAACCCACAAAGAGCTGGTACCAATACCACAGAAATTATTCCATAACATTGAGAAGGAGAGAATCTTCCCCAATTCATTCTATGAAGCCAGAATCACCATGGTACAAAAGGCAGGAAAGAACACAAGGGGGAAAAAAAAGGAAAAAAAGAAAATTACAGAATAATATCCCTTATGAAAATTGATGTGAATATTTTCAACAAAATACTAGCAAACCAAATGCAACAGCACATCAAAAGAAAAGAGAAAAAAATAATAAAAACACCATGATCTAGTGGGCTTCATCCCAGGGATTCACCACATTAACAGAAGCAAAAGCAAAGATAATATGATTATCTCAATAAATGCAGAAAAAGCATTCAGCAAAACCTAGTAACATCCCATGATAAAACCCTCAACAAAGTTGGGGTAAAAGGGACATGTCTCAAAATTATGACAGCCATATAGGACAAGCTCACAACCAACATCATACTGAATAGGGAAATGTTGAAAGCATTTCCCCAAAGAAGTGGAATAAAACAAGGTTTCCCACTGTCACCACTTTGATTCAACATATTATTGAAGTCATAGCCAGAGCAATCAAACAAGAGAAAGAAGTAAAAGGTATGCAAATTGGGAAAGAGCAGATTAAACTATCACTTTTTGCAGATGATATGATCTTCTACCTAGCAAATTCTGAAGACTCCAAGAGGCTCCTGAAATTGATAAATAAATTCAGCAAGTTTTGGGTTACAAAACCAATATACACAAATCGGTGGCATGCTAAATAGCAGTAACAGTCAAACTCAGAGTCAAATCAATATCATTCATAATAGCTACAAAGAAAAATAAAATACTTAGGAACATACTTAACCAAGAAGGTGAAAAATCTTTATAAACAGATCTATGAAACACTGTGGAAAGAAATCACAAACAATACAAACAAATGGAAAAACCAATCATGCTCATGGATAGCTATAATCAACATTGTTAAAATATACATGCTACCTAAATTGATTTATAAATTTCAATGCAATCTCCATCAAAATACCAATGTCATATTTCACAGAACTAGAAAAAATTATTCTATTCTTCATTCGAAACCAAAAAAAGAGCCTGAATAGTAACAACAATCAGAAGAAAAAAGAGAAAATTTGAAAACATCACATTATAAGACTCCAAACTACACTACAAGGTTATAGTAACAAAAATAGCATGGTATAGGTACAAAAATAGAGACATGGACAAAAGGAATAGTGCAGAGAAGCCAGAAATAAAATCATCTACCTACAACCAAGTGACGTTTGATAAAACCAACAATGAGGAAAAGAAGCCCTATTTAATAATGGTGCTGGGAAAATTGGATAACCACAACACCAAAGAATGAAATAGAACCTATCTCTCATCACTCACAAAATTTAATTCAAGATGGATAAAAGACTTAAATGTAAGGCAGGAAACCATAAAAATTCTGGAAGAAAACATAGAAAAACCTCTTCTAGGTATTGGCCTTGGTGAAGAATTTATGACTAAGTCTCCGAAGGCAATTATAGCAATAGTAAAAATAAATAAATAGAACGTGATTATTTTAAAAAGCTTCTGTACAGCGAAGGAAATAAGCAACAGATAACCTATAGAATGGAAGAAAGTGTTTGGAAACTATACATCCAATACAGGGCTACTATCTAGAATCTACAAAAAATTCAAACAAATCAGCAAGAAAAAAACAACACCTTAAAAAAGTTAGCAAAAGATGTGAAGAGAAGTTTTTCAAAAGAAGGTAGACAAATGGCCAAAAAATGCTCAATATCACTAATCATCAGGGAAATGCAAATTAACACCACAATGATTTATCACCTAACCCCTGTCAGAATGGCTATTACTAAGAAGTCCAAAGCAATAGACGGTGTGGATGCAGAGAGAAAGGAACATTTATACACTATTGGAGATTCCTCAATGTACTAAAATTAGAACTATCATTTGACTCAGCAATCCCACTACTGGGTATCTACACAAATGAAAAGAAGTTATTTTATCAAAAAGAGACACCTGCAGTCTAATGTTCACTGTAACATAATTCCACAATCACAGAGGTGTGGCATCAACCTAAGTGCCCATCAATTCATGAGTGGATTAAGAAAATATGGTATGTGTATTTCATGAAGTACAATTCATTCATAAAAAGAAATGAAGAAATGTCTTTTGAAGCAATTTGGATGGAACTGGAGACCATTATCCTAAGTGAAGTATCTCAAGATCGAAAAAACAAACACTATGTGTACCCTCTAATAAGTTGGAACTAGGTGACAGGCACATGTGGGCACAGAGAGAGGTAAAAGTCATTGGAAATCAAGCAGGGAAGAGAGGGTAGAAAGGACAAAAACCAACTAACCCCAAATGAAAACCATTCAGATGATAGACCCACTAACAGCCCTGACTTAAATATTGTAAAAGCGATCCATATAACCAAAACCATTTGTACCCCCTTAATATTTTGAAATTTTAAAAATGAATATTTAATATATGTGGCAGGAAGATTGTGGGAAAACCAAAGGGAAAGACTTTTATTTTTTACTTTATATTATCATATTCATATGCTTTCTATAGCATGTAGTATTTTTGTAAAAAAAAAAAATAGTTTTCATTTAAAAATCCATGCTGTCATGGAGTGCACATTTTGGTAAGGGGACAAACGAACATGATCATTTCAGAGTGTGAGAAATGCTGAGATGGAAACATGGCAGAGGAAACATTTTTGTGTGACTTGGTGGGAGGGACACTCCTTATCCAGCAAAGTCTGGGTGGTCAGACAATCCTTTTGGGTCAAGCATAGTAAGGCACTTCATGTTTTTTCCTCTGCTTTATTGCTTATTTTCCTGACTGCACAGCCAAGTACTCCAGCTCTCAAGAGCTTTATATTCCTTTATCTCAGTTCTTTGCTTATAAAGAATCAGCCTTTCAGTATTGTTTAGAAACACAAAACTTCTACCTCTTTTAATCGCTTATTTACCCAACAAATTACAGAGTTCCCATTAGATACCAGGCACATCCTGGAAATATGAGTTTTCCTGCTTCACCTTAGGGAAAGACTAAATTAAATGCTACAGGAATCCAACACTAGCCCTCCAACTAGTGGGAATTAGAAGGGCTTTCTTCTCTTGAGATAATTTACTTCTACTTGTCAGAATTTACTTGTCATAATATGGCACCTACTTGTCATAATATGGCACCTTTTTAAGGACACAGCTATCTTCCAGAAAACAGACTTAATAAATACACCATATTTGTGATAAAAATGGTGTCTCAGCAAGTGAAACCCTTTTGCAGTGTACCAACTATCCAACTATACCTTATGGCCCATAGGAAAAAACCCTTCAGTTCTAAGAAAAAAGTATTGATGTGAGTGGTGGTTGCAGATTTCATCTACTTTTGTGATCTGAAGTTAAGTGATCTAAGTTCATCAAGCTTAAGTGTTAGGTTTTTGGTAATTAAATACCATTGGTTAAATGTGAGTAAGGGTTAGCCCTGCTTGACAATTTTTCTACTAAAAACAACTTTCTGCCTAAACCTGTCCCACTGGGAGGTCTTTCTTTAAAAAGCATTAATTAACAAGGATGCACAAAGAAGTTCATGCAGCCTGTGCTATAACGCTCATGAAATCTCAGCTCTTTGACTTCCTAGGTACACTGATCATAGCTCACATGAAAGCAGATGTGTCCGTAGTCAAGACACATCTAGTCAGTGTTAGATAAACTGAAATCTGTGAACAGAGACTGACACAACCTCATTTAAGGTCATGCTTCAGGGTCCAGCTCCAAATCAACAGGCTACAGGTTTAATTAAAAAATGCAGAGTTGTCCCTAATGCAGCTTAGCCAAGCTACATACTTTGACTACACTAGTGTTACCAGGGAGAGCCATTCCTAATACTCATCATGCCAATGGACAAGCTACCCATTTCACGAAGGAAAGCACATCTGTAGCATTCTCCAGGAAAACCCCCAGAGCCTACGGTATGGATAAAGAAAATAAATAGAGCCCACAGGCTCTCTGATGGGAATGTTGGCACTTACCCTGGGGGATGACTTCCTGATAAATGAACTGTACCACCCAAGGGTGGTACAGCTAAAAGCATAGATTTAATATCCCACTGCCTAATACTGTACAGTATAGACACTCTTCCCATGAGAACATCGCCTAACTTGCCTGGCCTATTTCCTCATTCAATCCATCTCTGTAAACATTTGTCGCAAGCCCACTATGACAGAGGCCAGAGATATAGTCTGCCCTAAAGAGCTCAAAAGCCTAGATCTCAGACATTAAGTAAGCATAATTTCTCATTGCCAATCCATTGGTAGGAGCTACATGGACTACTGTCTCAAAAGAATTCAAGCTCAGTAAGAAAAGAATTTTAGGATTATTAGTAATGTCAGCCATGGCATGAAATGGAAAATGACCATACATATTTATATGATTCTTCATACTAGACATGCAATGATGAAAAGAAGACAATCTTATCAACATTCCTGGACAGTCTAAATAATAAACTAATTAACTATAAAAGCACATTGAAAAAAAATCTTAAAACAAAATGCCAATTTGAGGCATCATTATTACCAGAAGCAGCTGTCAATTCAAGCGGAAAGATGGTATCAGATACTCATCTTCAGGGATTTAAGCATGAAAGGAAGATGAAAAGAGAGAAACAGAAGTGCTGGCAAGCTTTCCTTATGGCAACTTCCTGAGAAGGGAGGTCAGTGCATACTAGACTATGCCAATCACGGCTTCCAATGAGTTGCTCTGAGAAATCAAGGAAGAACCGAGAAGGCGAGAGCCATGGCCATGCTCAGCAGCACACACCCATTCTGCAGGTTAGCTATTAGCTCTGGGGACCAGTGATCCGAGCCAAACCTTATCAATAGAAGTTCCCACTCTTAACTGCAACCTCCTTTTGAAAGCAGGCACAGTGCTTTACAGATGAATGGCAAGAACCATCTGCTGTAAAACTACCTATTTGCACCTAAAAATCACTGCACTTTGCCAAACCTTGCAATAAAAACCACAGGACTTACAGCCTTGGGGCACCCTCTGAAAATCGTCTTCAGTGACACAATAAAACACAAAGAAAGAAACCTCATGAGAATAGTAGCACATCTGTACACATGGTAAGTGGTCGAGAAATACATACCTACAATAAATGTAGCATTTTACCTTGAAAAAGATCTCAAGTTTGTTTGTGGAAGTGAGTGTCAGAGGGCTGAAGCTTGTGAGCTACTGTGAAGTGGTAGAGAGTTACCAAAATCAGGCAGAATGTCCCAACATCAACATCAAGTGGTGTGCCTCACAACCAACATGCTAAACTGAGTTTGGATGTTTGCACTTGAACATCTGTTTTGTGTATTCCTACACATCCTTGTTAAACTAGGTAACATTTCTGCATTCACCTAGTGTTTCTCCTGTACAAAATTGAGCATACCCAAACATGAAATTTTTGTTATGCTCAAATTATTTTCTAATACATCAACCACATTGGAACAAATTTTGATTTATATAACAAGTGTTACAACAAAACTGTGAAATTCTAGCCTGGAGCACAGAAGAATTAATAATAGTTATACTTACTTGATCACTTAATAAGGCCTTACACAAATTAGCTTAGTTGAACACTATTACCAACTTATAAAAAGGTTAATATTTAAAACTGAGGAAATATCAGGCTCAGAAATGAAAATGTTTGCCCCAAATCATGCATGCCATGAGTGGTAATAGCAACATTTGGACCAAGTTGGCAAGAATCTAAAGCCCATACTCTTCACCCTATGTCTACAGCCTCCCTAAGAGATTATTATATTTGAAGGATAATTTATCCACCACCCATTCATGCCTATCTCCTTTTTACACCTTACCACACCAGCTACCATAAAATTGTGCTGTAGCTATCCATCCCCAAATGCAGAAAGATAGATAAAATATTGTCTGACTACAGTAGTAAACATGTATGTCTAAGAAGAGAAATGCATGAGTAAGCCTAGGGAATTGGAGCTAGGGATTGCCTGAGGGGCCCCTGGAAGGAAATGGGTTTAGCTCAGCATGTGAGTGATGCCACATCTTCCAAGGACACCACTGCCATTGGTGCCCGGAAGTGGACCATCAAGAGCATCACAGAGTCATGGGAGAATCTTAGTCAGACCATGCAGGACCCATCTCCAACAGTGGCACCTTGTGGTAGCATAAGGTAAATGCAGATAGGGACTGGGCAGGAGAGAAACAATGAGTTCGACTAGCATTTCAATAAGACTAAGTGGCCGACTTTGGCTAACTTTGGTCCAAACACAAATCTTGTATGTCAGGATACTTTGTCCAGAAACAAGTGATGAAATACTATTGATGTGACTTTGGCAAGTGTAATTGCTGTTCATCAAAAGAGTCACAATTGATGACATTTTAGAGAAATGGCAAATGCACAGTCTCCCGTTGACAGGTATATTTAGAAGGCTGGCCTGAAATTGGATAAACTTGGCTACTTCTCTTCACAGCCATGTTACCTTTAGAAAATAATTCAGCTTCTCCAAGCCTCATTTTCTCATCTGTAAAACTGTGATAACAGAGTGAACCTAATAAGGTTGATATGAAGATTAAATTCAATAATATAACAGACTGGGGCTGGCAGTTCATGTCTGTAATCCCAGCATGTTGGGAGGCCAAAGCAGGAGGATTGCTTGAGATCAGAACCTTGAGACCTGCATGGGCAACATAGTAAGACTCCATTTCTACAAAAAATTGAAAAATTAGCCAGGCATGGTAGCACATGCATGTAGTTCTATCTCAGGAGTCTGAGGCAGGAGAACCCTTTGAGCCCAGGAATTCAAGGTTAGAATGAGCTATAATCATACCACTTGACTCCAGCCTGGGTGACAGAGTAAGACTCTGTCTCTCAAAATAATAAAAACAATAAATGTAAACCTCTTAGCACAAGTGCTTAATAGATTTCCATAGCCTGAAAATTGTATCCTCCTAAAAATCATTTGTCGAAATCTAATCCCCAGTGCAATGATATTAGGAGAGAGAACCTTTGGGAGGTTATTAGATCATGAAGGGGGAACCCCCATAATGAGATGAGCACCCTTATAAAAGAGACCCAGAGAGATCTATTATCCTTTCCACCATGTGAGATCAGCAAGAAGATGGCCATTTATGAGGCAGCAGCCCTTACCAATCACCAAATCTGCCAGCACCTAAATCTTGCATTTCCCGGGCTATAGAACTATAAGTAAATTTTAGTTGCTTGTAAGCCATTCCCCACACAGTGTTTTGTTGTAGCAACCCAAACAAATTGAGGCAGAGGTGATAACTTCTGCTTCAGCTACATTCATTGTTGTCATCATTAGTATCACAACTTTACACAAAAGAGCTAGACAGAGTGGGAGAGGAACCCCGATTTGTCTTGCATTGGGTTGATATAAGAACTTCCCACAAAACCAGAAACTAGATCAAATTTTTCCAAAGAGTCAGAATAAGGAAGATTCTCACTGATATAAAAATAATGGTTTCAAAGGCAATTTTCTCCTCATTAGTCTTTGCCTTCTGAAAAGACTGAATCTACTTCTTCAACTTGGAGGAAACCAAGTGCCACTAAAACACAGAGAGCCAATTCCAAAATGACTCAAGGAACTGAGAGAATCAGAGAAAATAAGTTAACTGCAGTCTTGAAAAAACTTTAAAGCAGCAATTATGGCCTGTTCAGTCATATCCTGTTCCATGCATTATAAAAAACAAAGTACTATTAGGAGACTAAGGAGACTCTGATTTGCCATGAAGTAAATCCAGTATTACTCATTTGACCAAGACAACCATTCTCAACTGTACATTTTTTAATGTAAAAGGGCAATGAGACTTAAACTCAGTATTTCCAAGGCACGCAATAGATTTGTCTAATTTTCAGCTCATTGTAAATCAGATACTAAATACAAGGGAATAAACTAGACTAGGGAAAAAAAATACTCTGGTGAAGATCATAACCCCGTACAGGAGCCCTGCCCACCCCATGCAGCCAGCAGTAGTTTCTGTTCTGCACTGGGCAAGCTCCCTGTCTCCACTCAGGTCAGCTGACTGTTACCCGAGACCAGGCCAATCAGATCTCCCTCCTCCCCAGCCACAATGATTGGTGCAGGATGGGCATAAGATCAATCGAAGTCAGTGACACCCAATGAGAACTTGGTCAGCATTGCCAGAAAAGGGACAGGAAGCTTTTCTCCCATGCCATTGAAAGCAGAAAAGGATAGTGAAAATGAGGTTTCTCAGTCGTTTTCAACTAGAAGAGGCGATCCTTTCTGAGAACTGACCTCTGTCAAGGAGCAGAGGACAAGAGAATAAGAAGAGAGAAACTGGGTTGTGGTGACATCTTTAGAGTGCGTAGATTTACTCACGCCTGCAGCCACATAATCTCATGACAGTTAAGTGTGTCATTACATTTACTTCTTGCTCATACACAAACCTTAACCAGGCCCACCTCCAGCAGGGGGAATTTCTTTTCTGGAATGTCTTCATTCCTCCTCC